>CAWUFW010028606.1:0-21210 GCA_963921515.1 Calotriton arnoldi | reverse complement strand
TGATGTTTACTAATGTCCTACGATGTTCTACTGTATTGGGCTGGATTTATGCCCTGATCCTATAGAGGTACAGATGAGCGAGGCATTTTGCTCTTTCGTGGAATATCTCTTGCACTAAATAAAGTCTGTCTGCACCTATGGCATGAGGTATCAATTAACAGATGTAACATGATCTGTTTGTCGTTTGTGTGCCTACCTCGGACATATGTTGGAACCAAGTGTTGTGTAGGAGTGCGCTGTGTAGTGTGTGAGGGATACTCGTGTTTGGTTCAGTGTAGATGTATGTGAGGTGAGAGAGGTCTCTGTGCATGTGTCACAAGAATATAGATGTAGAGCTTACAAAATCATGTACATTTTGGTTCCAGAGTGGCTCGAAAGCACCCCGACTAAGGAGAGCGTGGACACAAATATAAGGGAACATAACTTAGGAAGAATTTGTAGAATGCAGGATCGTGTTTGGAAGATATATCTGTCATCCGGGCCTGTCTTTTTTGTTCGCTGTCTGTGGTTCGGTGTCGGGTGGCTGTTGTCTGTGCTTTGGTGTCAGATGGCTGTTTTTTATCTGAGTGCAGTGCAGAAAGAGTGTCCCTTAAAAACGAAGGTTCAAAGTCAATTGAACGCTGAAGTACTTGAGAAACTGGTCTTTTGAAAGTCTTTTGTGAGTCCTGGTTAGAAGAATGGTGGGTTGTGGCAAAGTTGGTGCACTTACAGTTCGATCGCTGACCCGTAGGATTAGAGCTGTGGGTCATAGGTTAATTTGGAAAAATAAATTTGTCACTCAATTTATTGGAGCATTCATGTTTCATCTGTAAACGATCCTGCTATATGGTTTTGAAGGGAGCTATATGGTTTTACTGGGGAGGCGATAGACTTTCAATGGTATTGGAGAGGTTTTTTAACTAATTTTAGTGAGCGTTAGAATTGTGGGGACGATCAGGGATTTTTAAACTAATTTTAATGTGATTCGTATTATGGGTTTTTTACCCCTCTCCTTGCTACAGCAGGGACAGTATTTTCTCTGCAGCCTATTCTGTTCAGAGCATGATGTTCTAGCAGGTGCTGAGGAGTCCTTGTGATCTATTTAGGCTGTGTGCAATTGTGAGGAAAAGCGGATGTTTACCTCTTTAGGTTTTAAGTTTCCGTTAATATGTGCGTGCCCCATAGGTCTTTGCATGTGTACTGGAACGAGGTTTCTCTAATTTGGCCGAATTTCCAGATCCTGCCCTTCTTCTGGAAGGGTTGAGAACCTTTGGGCTATTTTGTCTGGGTCTTGGTGGTCTGTACCCTATTCTTGGGTGTTGCCACTTCTGCCAAGGATACTGGAGATGGTTGGAGGGTCATGTGTCAACACCTTGTTGGGAACCTGAAGTGGAAAAAATGGGTGGGGCTTTGTTTGCTTGCAGTGTTTTCTCAGCAAAAGTCAAGGGTCCCGCTGGGACTTTAGGTGTCCGGCCAGATGGAGGTGGCATAATTGAACTTGGTGGGACTTTCCGATGCAATGGGGTCCATGAGCTGGGCTCTTTTTTTGACACTTTGAGGATCTGTTCTGTAGACCCTGTGGCTTGAACGTGGCCATGGCTGGGATCGGGCCATTTAATTCTTTGGATGCTGCCTCCTGGGCCCTGTGAGTGTCATTTTGACCAGCTAGTTATGGTTGGTGTGCCCACGCCGTACCCTGGTTGTGGGCTGAGAAGGTAATCTGTGGAGACCCTCTTCCTCCCGCCTTTCCCATTTACCCTGGACCCCGGATGTTCTGGATCTTTCACTTCTTGTCAAGGCTTTCACCTGGCGAGGGTGAAAGAAGGAACTCCTCAGGATCCGAACGATGCACAATTGGGTCCACCTCTTGATACCCCCAATTCAGATGTGTGAAACAGAATTTTAGGGTGATCAAGCGAGGGAAGGGATAGGAAGGGAACAGCTGGGAAGAAGGAGACACCTGAAAGAAGAGAGAGACAAGATTAAACACATAGAAGAAACTACTCTCAATAATTCTCACTAAATAAGGGAACATCACATACCTCAACCATAAGTACGTGGTTCTCTCACTTCTTTCATGCCGCAAGGCCACTGCCCCAATGTTATATACACTACCCTTAAATCCAGAAAACAAGAAGAGATATTAGTCTTCACACATATACCACCATACGTTATTTAAGGGTTTGCATCATATTCGGTTTCGTACATACCCCTCAAATAAATCATACAAAAAGATATGCAGAAGCCTTCTCCAAAGTAAGAAATAAGTAGTCCCAGCAATAGTGCATATATAGCAAAGGAATACTTTGGTTGAAAAGATTCGGGACGTAAAAGAAATCCAACAGTTCCAAGTTACCTCTTTTTCTCCAAGGAAAAATAAAACGTAGGAGAATTCAAAGTCAGAACAATAATGCCTTAACCGGATGCCAAGAACATAAACGTCTCTAGTTCCAAGTTATTAATTCATAACTTCCAATAGCATTCTAAGTTTGTCTCCTGAGCGCAGGACAACAATCACGGCAACCTCGCTGCGGTTAACATCACTGCAGCAGTATGTCACAATTGCCAATCAGCATGGATCAAGAAGACGGTTGCTTCTCTTGCCGCCACAGTACATCAAGCTCACCGCTGTGGCAATGAAACTCCATCGCTCTCCTCTCCTCTGGTGCCAGGCACGGACATTAAAGGAACGAAGCAGCTTCCTCAGCCCTCCGCGGCCTGACATCAAACTGGAACCAGCCACACGAAGAATCACAACTCCAGACCTTCGCGGGAAACAAAGTATCCCTAAAGAATTACGCACGCCGTCCGACGTGCAGTGTCCGTATTTAAGGCCCTGGATTGGCCCGTCTAAACTACAAAAACACCCATTACCTCATGGGAGATGTAGTTTCCGTATCAATCGTGGAGGAATCCTGATGCTTGTTTCCTCGTTATGAGGCTGCATTCATTTTCGGCAGACGCCATGTGCCCGAGTCCTGACACTTCTGGTGAGGTGCAATCCAATGGGTCACCCTCAGAAAGTTTTTGAAGTGTTTTGGGGGAGAGGAGGATGGAGATGAATGCTCTGCTCCCAACGGGGAGTCCAGTGTGTAGTTGGGGCTTATTGCGTGGTGAGTAAGCAAACTGAAATGGTTGCTCACTGATGGATTTATATACTGACTCTGTGCTGGTTGGGGTGAGGCCCGTGGGGATCTAAGGTTCTTTTCACCCCCGTTCCCCAAATGCCTGGAAGGTCTGGCTTCCATCACCGGAGAATTCGCCCAGTTTTAGAACTATAGGCAGGCCTCCTTAGGAGAGTCCTGAAAGACATTGGAGAGTGGGGTCCTTTTGATCTGCAGTACACCCGGGTGGTATGGCACAAGGATCTGAGTTCCTGCTTTTATGGGGGCCATTCTGCTCCCTCGTCAGGCTGTCTTCTCCCGAGGGGCACGGTCAGCCAACCACCTCAAGGGATAAACAGCCGAGGGGGCCTTGGGCCTCCTGTGAGCATCTAGATGGAGGACTCTAGTGTGTATTCCCGATCGATATAGCATGATCGTCCTGAGGTTTTCCTTTGTGCACTGAAAGGTTTTGAATTACCCTGGCCGTTGAATTAAAGGTTTTGAATGTTCCTTACTGTTGCTGTTAAATTAAAGGTTTTGAGTGTACCATGCTGTTGTGATGTTTCCTTTTTGCATTCAAGGAGGGCTTCTTGAAGCGGGTGTGAGAGGTATGCATGTGCTGGTGTTCTGGATACACTGCGTGTCTTGGGGATTTTGGTGTTGTTCTGTGGGTAGAGATTCTGTGGGGGTAGTCCTGATAACAGTCTTTTCCGTTCGTGATATACTTTTAGGTGACAATGGATGACCTTGTGTTTCTTCTGAGACAGTAGTGGCACCCTGCTGTTGTGATGTTTCCTTTTTCATTCATGGAGGGTTTCCTGCAGAGGGTTTGAGAGGTATGCGTGTGCTGGTGTTCTGGATACACTGCATGACCTTATGTTTCTTCTGAGACAGTAGTGGCACTCTATGATAGTTTGAGGCCACCTTCCATTTGGCTCTATGTTGCGAGCGCTTCATTAGATTCCTCTGGGGTCTTGCGGCTGAGTTCTTTACCAATCAAGCGCTACCTGTTTGTTTGTGATCGCCCTGACCTGCTTTGGGGGATTCTCTCATCAGTTTCTTGGTCGCTCCACCAGAACCATGGGCTGCGAATGTAGGAGGTGGCCTCTCCACTCTAGGCCCAGGGTTTTCTCCCATGCAGGTGCAATTCCCTGAGGCCATGTCCTGATGGTTGGACTTCTTGCCTTCCCTGCCGCAGTCATTTGTCTTGACAATGCATTGGGTAACAAGGAGGGGCCTCCAATTGCAGGAAATGCACCCCTTGGCCAGGTACCCCTTCGCCAGGACTGTGTCTTGCCTTGAAGTGGTGCCAGGGTGGTGGCAGAGGCTGAACTGGGTAGCCCAGAGTCAGCCTCCAACCTAGCCCCGGGGGTGTGATGGTTCTGTGCATGTCGTGATCCAGGGACTCCAGTTCCCTGTGATCCCTACATGCTTCTGGTTTGGCCGTTTCTACCACGCAATGGTGTGCCAGACCGGTCCACTGTCATGCTTGTTTGTGCAAGTTTAGGAGGCTTCCCTTATAACTCTGGACTGCTTCCTCGAGGAGGGCTCAACAGTCCAGGATTGTCCTGACTAATATTCTTGAGGTGTGGGCGGATGGTATTGGTCTGTGCTCCAGAGGGGAGACTTTCAGGAAGGAGCAGGCTTTACTCCCATCTTGAGTGAACTCGATGGGTATCCTCAGGTTGGACACAAAGTCCAGTCCTAGTATATTGGTCTGGGAGGATGGATAGAACAATAACTGTTCTCTGATCTTACTTCCTCCTATTTCAAGTCCGAGGGTTTCCGTGAGAGGGACCTAAGCCAAGGATTCGAATATCCCCTGCATCTTAGCAGTGATCTTCGATATAGAGGCTGCTCCTTCCTGTAGGCATTATCTAGCTGCCCCTGTATTCACCAGGAAGTGGTACAGTGTTTTGCTTATGAGCATTGTGACCACAGGGCCCTACTCAAGGCTGTCCGGGGATGCAAGGGGGTTAGGCATGCTCTTACGCACCTGTGTGGATTTTGGTGAGTGCTCCCTATCTGCCCTCTGGGTTGCAGGCCCCATTCTAGGCGTTCACCTTTGCTGTCAGACTCAGAGGAGCTGGAGCCTTCCTTTTCACTGCTGCTAGTTTAGTGGTCGTGTATCGTGTGTGTTGTGGCTGCACCTAGGTCGGCCCATATTCTTAACAGGGTCATTTGTGGGTGTCTCTCTTGGCCCTTATGTCTGGTTTGAATGAGAGTTTTGGTGAGTTCTATGATGTTGGTATCAAATAGTCCCCCCTCAAAGACAGGGGAATGAGTGTTCTTGGTATGGGCGTGCCACTCACTGCAGTGTCTCTCTAGTCTCCAAGCCTGGTTGGGGAACTTTGCTTTCATGTGGTCTAACGGAGTCTCCATGATGGAGTGGGAAGCTTTTTTTCTTTAAGGGTTTGCAATATTTTAGTTATCTTGAGATTTTCTTAAAATTAGTTACCAATTCTACCTTATTTGGGGGAACTGTGTGCATAGGGGTGGTACCAAAACCCAATTTACTGCTTATGAGCTCAAAAAACAACCTGATGCATCAACAAAAAATTGGTTAATATTGAAATAGAGACAATAATACAATGAAGCAATAACAACCCTTATAAAAAGTGCAATTGATAGTTCAGGGCAGTGCGGATTGTTTTGCAGTACAGAACTAGCAATCATGAACTTCTGATTTTGGAAAAAAAATTATTATCACCTAAAAGCATAGACTTATTAACGAGACATAACATTTAAACATGCAGCATGATTTTGCAAAATTCAACAGAACGACAACATCAATAAATGTAAAAAATGAAAAAAATCTAAAAGAGACTAAAAAGGTTAACAGAAAAAATTATTTTGTCCAAAAAAACTGAGCTCTCTCCTAGTATCTATAGCCAGTGGAGAGGGGATGTTTTGCGCAGTACGCAGAGTCAGGTTAGCCTGATAGTCTGTCACTATCAGCTCGGCGGATAAAAATAGCAACAATTTGATCAGAGAAAAAGGAATAACCTGGAACTATCAGCCCTCTGTGGCCAGACACAAGCTATACCTGAATCGGCCAGGTCTGAATTATTTTTGCTATATTCCAAATTACACCCTATATTGCACCCTGGGGTTGTGTGTATCACTGGCCAATGCTCAGTAATCCAAGCGGAGAGAAAAAAGTGGAGGGAACACCTTTCACTTCTTTCAGGTGTTATCAGTGTTGTAAATAAAAACAAATTACGTTTGAGATGTTGGCTCTATATCACACCCAGAGCCTATGAGAGCCGACTTGCCACCAAGCCCAGCGGTCCAAGCTGTCTCATGCTGACACCTGGGACTAGGCGAACCCTGTTCCAAGCCCAAAGCCAGGCTATCCCTTGCTAACATAGCAAAACCAAAGGGGATGATGGATGGAGTGTTGAACATTGCAAGCACTCACCCCCAGTCAACTGATCTGGGTTTAATCCATCATCATTCCTTAGCTCACTCCGCCACCCCAGTTCAGACATGGCCATATGCAAATCAGTCTGACCCTGTGCCTCATGGGAACAGTCCAGCCCGAACCGCCAAGCCATGTCTTCCCTGGACCGGAAACAAGCATCCTGGGACCGGTTTCTGGCTTATAGCCGTCATCAGCCAGGCTATCTTGAATCCAGTGGCAAAGTGAGCAAGGGACCCACGTCTGGGCATACCCTGCCAACTTAGAGGCGAACATAGCAAAACCAAAGGGGATGATGGACGGAGTGTTGAACATTGCAAGCACTCACCCCCAGTCAACTGATCTGGGTTTAATCCATCATCATTCCTTAGCTCACTCCGCCACCACAGTTCAGACATGGCCATATGCAAATCAGTCTGACCCTGTGCCTCATAGGAACAGTCCAGCCCGAACCGCCAAGCCATGTCTTCCCTGGACCAGAAACAAGCATCCTGGGATTCAACACTCCGTCCATCATCCCCTTTGGTTTTGCTATCCCTTGCTAACACCTGGGGACAAGGCGGACCCTGTACCAAACCCAAAGCCAGGCTATATCTTGCTAACACCTAGGGACGAGGCGTACCTTGTGCTCCACGCCCCAGGTCAGGGGCGTTTGCTTTCTTCTAGTGTGTTGACTGGATCACTGACAGAATATAGAAGTATAAAATATAGATGTTAAAAATATCGATTAAAAAATATAGAATGCAAAAATATCGATTGCTAAACTTAAATAGGTAAGTACAAAAATATCGATGTAAAAAATATAGTTGTACAAAATATCGATTTATATATATATATATAAAATATATATATATATTAAATATATTAAATAATAAAATTAATTTACACAAAATAAAGTAGATTTAATATACATTTTAACAAATATAGCAAATAAACTTAATTAAAAAAGTTAAACACACATACATAAATATTTAAATATATATATATTTGGGGCGGACATTTGTCCACATGATTTTGGTGTAATATCAAATAAAGCTATGGTGCTGTTAACCTGACGTTTCCTGGAATAGTTTTTGTCTACATCAGAAAGGAGCAAGTGGTCCGTACCTGCGGGAGTGCTGTGGAGATACCTGCGATGCAGGTTTAACCAACATATATATATATATATATTTACTTTAAAACAATTAATAAACTATTAATTTAAATGTATTGTATAATTTTAAAATTCTATCATAATTTACAAAATATATATATATAAATATACACATATATATATATATATATATATGTGTGTATATATATATATATATATATATATATATATGCCGTTTTCTTCGCCTGGTAACGCTGCTGTACCAAATAACTGACGAATGCAGACCCAGGTATGGTGCAAATTGCAGTTTATTTAGTGAACACCCTGCACCACCGCCATTACGCGTTTCAGGCAACACAGTGCCCTTGATCACATGATATATATATTCACTGAAAAAACCATAGGTTTCAGGGACGTTATAGTTAGAAATTAGCATTTAAAAAACCATTGAAATTCACTGGAAAAAACCATAGGTTTCAGGCACGTTATAGTTAGAAATTAGCATTTAAAAACCTTAGAAATGCAATGAAAAACCATAGGTTTCAGGGACGTTATAGTTAGTTGGACATTTCACTCGTACAAAACCAGAGAAATTCTGCCGTTATAGTTAGTTCAGCTAACTATAACTCGCGCCCGCAATGCACTGCTGATGACGTCACATATTACATCATTCATGACATGGTCAGTGACATCACTGATGACATTTCAAATGACATCACTGAGGACATCTCAAATGACATTTGAGCAGGCCTAGGGGTCAGGGGTGTTTCTACCCTGCCTCCTTTTCTTTTTTTAACCTCTTTTCTCTGTTTTCTTGTGACTCGGTTCTACCGAGTCACAATATGGCTGCCAACACTTCCTGGTTTGGAGTGTTAGCAGCCAATCAGAGTGAAGCTCATGCCCGGGAGGGTTCGCAAACCCTCCTCGGTGCTCAGATATATACATTTTTTCTTTCTTTAATTTCTCAGCAACTACTGAACGGATTTACACCATTTAACAAAAGGACTCTTTCTGAACCAAGGGCTACCTTTTTGCCAAATTTGGTGTAATTCCGTTCAGCAGTTCGAGGCTGTAGCTTTGTCTAAAGTTTCCTTTGGAAATTAACATGGTGAAAACGCATTTTGGGACCCCCTTTTTCTCAACCCCCGCTTGACGAATCACCCCGAAACTTTTAAGACAGGAGCTGAGCGGAGCGGGCCACTAGTTTTGAAAATTTCGCGAAGACTCGTCAAATGACGCTAAAGTTATTTGGAAAACAAAAAACGCTTTTCCCATGGAAACTAGGTCCTAACTATAACTACCTACTGGCGACCGCCAGTAGGTTATATCTCTTCATCGCTGTACCAATTCCAATGATTAAGGGGAAACCTGAAACGCGTCTGGCTAAGGTTGTTGATGATTTTAAGCCTGTTTTCCTGACTGAATGACTCTGCAGCGTTTCATTAAAGTGTGCTACTAACATTTACCTGGTGGCTCTTCCATGGGGGTAACTCTTTTGTTGTGGATATATAGCGGCTGACCCGGTCGCGGAAGAAGCCCCACTGCTATTGCGGACCCGTGATGTCTTCAGAAATGAGGTCACCGCTGTGACGGAGGTATTTGCCCAATGAGATGCATAAGACAAGCAGTGCGTTTTTGCAGGACTGTTGCTTTTACCCACTGGGGTGTTTATCATTTTAAACGCGTATGCTGGGCAAAACTTACTTAAGCAATACAGTGTGCTACTACAGGAACCAGAAGGCTGCAGGAGCAGCCACGCCCACTGGGGGAGGTTCGAGGACATAATTAGTAGCACCTTTTTGCCTCGCAACATCGCTGTACCAATGCCAATGATTAAGGGGAAACCTGAAACGCGTCTGGCTAAGGTTGTTGATGATTTTAAGCCTGTTTTCCTGACTGACTGACTCTGCAGCGTTTCATTAAAGTGTGCTACTAACATTTACCTGGTGGCTCTTCCATGGGGGTAACTCTTTTGTTGTGGATATATAGCAGCTGACCCGGTCACGGAAGAAGCCCCACTGCTATTGCGGACCCGTGATGTCTTCAGAAATGAGGTCACCGCTGTGACGGGAGGTATTTGCCCAATGAGATGCATAAGACAAGCAGTGCGTTTTTGCAGGACTGTTGCTTTACCCACTGGGGTGTTTATCATTTTAAACGCGTATGCTGGGCAAAACTTACTTAAGCAATACAGTGTGCTACTACAGGAACCAGAAGGCTGCAGGAGCAGCCACGCCCACTGGGGGAGGTTCGAGGACATAATTAGTAGCACCTTTCTGCCTCGCAACATCGCTGTACCAATGCCAATGATTAAGGGGAAACCTGAAACGCGTCTGGCTAAGGTTGTTGATGATTTTAAGCCTGTTTTCCTGACTGAATGACTCTGCAGCGTTTCATTAAAGTGTGCTACTAACATTTACCTGGTGGCTCTTCCATGGGGGTAACTCTTTTGTTTGTGGAAATATATATATATATATATATATATATATATATATATCCAAGAAAGAAAATATCCAAGAAAGAAGTGACTCAAACAGATAGATTCACCAAAGAACAAAAATATATTTCAACTACAACGTTTCAGCTTCCGCCTTCCTCAGGTAGTACAAGATGGTTTGCTCAGTGGCTGCACAGATGACACAGCTGAATTTTCAAAAAGCATCATGAGTGAAGATTCTATTTGGAATGTGGAATCAATGCAGTCCTGAGAGCTCTTGAGATATGCAGTAATCAGGTTGTATTATCAGTAATGTTCAGTCCATCTGGATGCAGTGATTTTAAACGGTACATCCAGAAGTTTTCTCTGGAGTCCAGTAGTTCTTCCTTTGAGACATGTTCCACGGGGAAAATCTTCAAATCTGATAGTAAATGATCCACAAGGTTAAAATGATTGGCTACAGGCTGGTCAATTTTCTTATTAATTATTGCCGATTTGTGGTTCCTGAATCGTGTACGGAGGTCATTCACTGTTTGGCCTACATATTGTTTTTTACAGCTTTGCCGTTGGCACTGAATCACATAAATAATGCATGTTGAGCGACATGTAAGATGCTGTCTTATTCCATAGGTCCTTCTTGTAACAGAACTAGTTACTGATGATGTTTGTAAAGGTATTCACACGTGATGCACCTTTTAGAGTCACAGCAATGAACCCCTGCATTTGTTACAACTTGCTTGAGTTCAGCTCTCACAATAAGAGATCGTGAAATTTGGAGCTCTGCGGTAAGCAATGACTGGCGGTTTTGGAAAAACCTTTTGCAATTTTTCACAAGTAGACAGTAAGGGAAATGTTTTTGCATTATATTTCTGTAGTTGGGAGCTGATGGATGATAGTCAACCACAAATGGAGTTCTGTCACTTTTGTTTCTGCCGTTGGTATTCCAAATAAGTGCTTCTCTGGGTAACTGCAAAGACTTGTCAATTTGTTGCTGTATGATATGCAGAGGATAGCCTCGTCTTTTAAATAATGTAGCAAGCTCCTGTAGATGGTCTTTACAGGTTTCCTCATTGCTGCAGATGCGTCTTATTCTGAGTGCTTGGCTGTAGATGATGCTCAGTTTAGTGTGGTGTGGGTGACATGAAGTCCAGTTTAGATACAAATGAGCATCTGTAGGCTTGTGGTACAGATCAGTTGTAATTTTTGTTCTTGAATGGTGAGTAGCACATCCAGAAAAGGGAGATGATGCTTCTGTTTAGTATTGCTGCTGGTAAATTTGATGGTAGGATGGATATTGTTGATATAAGCTGTAAATTGTTCCAATGCTCTACTTCCTGCATTCCATATTATAAATATGTCATCAATGTATCTTAGCCATATATATATATACTGAAATAACCATAGATGATGAGTGATGTAATATGTGACGTCATCAGCAGTGCATTGCGGGCGTGCGAGTTATAGATAGCTCAACTAACTATAACAGCCAAATTTCTCTGGTTTTGTACGAGTGAAATGTCCAACTAACTATAACGTCCCTGAAACCTGTAGTTTTTTTAAGTGAATTGCTAAGGTTTTTTAAATGCTAATTTCTAACTATAACGTCCCTGAAACCTATGGTTATTTCAATGAATTTCTAAGGTTTTTAAATGCTAATTTCTAAATATGCCTACATAGGTAGGACATGTGCAGAAAGATGAAGAAAGGTGCAGAAAGAAGCAAGAGAAGTTCAGAAAGAAGCAAGAGAAGTCCAGAAAAGGGAAGAAAGGTGCAGAAAAAGCAAGAGAAGTGCAGAAAGAACCAACAGAGGTGCAGAAAGAGGCCTACTTTGACTGTACCTTACAACAGACTCATACAAAGTAGCCTAATCACTAATCCTTCTCCCAAGATGTGTTAAACCTCACTTTTCTCTTGAAGGTTCACTATTAATCGACTGATCAGAATGTTAGGCCTACCTACCAAATATAAAACAGCAATCCTAAGCATATCACTGTTGTAAGTCTGACCAAGTTTGTGAAGGTATGCATGCGTGTCTCTGCTTTTACCAAGTGACATGTTTCATAAAAATAAACATAGAAATACTTGAATACCTGTGTTTCAAATAGCATACTCTGTAAATATGTGTACAAAAGGTATATGTATTTCTTTCTGCTCATAATACAGGGCACATGGGTATTCAATAGTATATTTGAGGGCTCTATAACACCTATATACATAAGACATGTCTGCCTGTGCAACTGAATGACAGAGCAGAACTGAGAACATTTAACCACCTATAGAAGAAGCTACCCACTTTTTAAGCTACCATCTACAGATGCATAACACATGTGAGAATACATATACAAGTAGACATATACCTCAGTCACAAGAGCATGCAGACCTTTAAACTTGACAGCTTGCACTTCCCATTTGAGTACAGAAAGAGGCGAGAGAAGTACAGAAAGAAGCAAGAGATGTGCAGAAAGAAACAAAAGAAGTGCAGAAAGAAGCAACAGAGATGCAGAAAGAGGGAAGTGTGGTGGAGAAAGAGGCACAAGGGATACAGAAAGAAGCAAGAGAGTTGCAGAAAGAAACAAAGAAGTGCAGAAAGATGGAACGGAGGTGCAGAAAGAGGCAAGAGGGGAGCAGAAAGAGGGAAAAGGAGTGCAGAAAGAGGCACAAGAGTTACAAAAGAAGAGACAGGGGTGCAGAAAGAAGCAAGAGAAGTGCAGAAAGAAGCAACAGAGGTGCAGAAAGAGGGATGAGGGGTAGAGAAAGAGGCAAAGAAGTGCAGAAAGAAGCAATAGAGATGCAAAAACGGGGAACAGGGGTGGGGAAAGTGGCAAGAGGGGTGAAAGAAAGAAGCAAGAGAGGTTAAGAAAGAAACAAAGAAGAGCAGAAAGAAGGCACAGAGGTGCAGAAAGAGGCAAGAGGGGTGCAGAAAGAGGGAAGAGGGGTGCAGAAAGAAGCACGGGTGGTGCAGAAAGAAGCATGAGAGGTGCAGAAAGAAGCAACAGTAGTTCAGAAAGAAGCAACAGTGGTGCAGAAAGAGGCAAGAGGGGTGCAAAAAGAGGGAAGAGGGGTGCAGAAAGAAGCACGAGGGGTGCAGAAAGAAGCAAAAGATGTGTAGCAAGAAACAAAAGAAGAGCAGAAAAAGGAACAGAGGTGCGGAAAGAGGCAACAGGGTTGAAGAAAGAGGGAAGAGGGGTGGAGTAAGAGGCAAGGGGTTGCAGAAAGAAGCAAGAGAGCTGCAGAAAGAAGCAAAAGAAGTACAGAAAGAAGGAACAGAGGTGCAGAAAAAGGCAAGAGTGGTGCAGAAAGAGGCATAAGGGGTGCAGAAAGAAGCGAGAGGTGCCGAAAGAAACAAAAGAAGTGCAGAAAGAAGGAACAGAGGTGCAGAAAGAGGCAAGAGGGGTGCAGAAATAAATAAAAGAAGTGCTGAAAGAAGCAACAGAGGTGCAGAAAGAGGCAATAGGAGTGCAGAAAGAGAGGAAGAGGGGTGCAGAGGGAAGCAAGAGAGGTACAGAAAGAAGCAAGAGAAGTGCATAAAGAAGCAACAGACATGCAGAAAGGGGAAGTGGGGTGGAGAAAGAGGCAAGAGGGATACAGAAAGAAACAAGAGAGGTGTAGAAAGAAACAAAAGAAGTGAAGAAAGAAGGAACAGAGGTGCAGAAAGAGGCAAGAGGGGTGCAGAAAGTGGGAAGAGGGGTGTGAAAGAGGCATGAGGGGTACAGAAAGAAGCAAGAGAGTGTGAGAAGTTGGCCTGGTATATGCTGTCCAGTAATTATAGTGGGCACCTTGCACCAGTCCAAACAACCCCTTATTGGAGATAGGTTAAAGACAACCTTTATTTAAAGCTATCCTAGTGGTAGCTATGGAGAGCAGCCTTCAGGCTAAGTCTTGAAGGAATGTAAAGCAGCTTGTTTTACCAGTCTATAATCTCTTGAGTGACCAAATGAAAGAGGACCACACCAGGTATATATTTAAAATATATGTATTTAGTCTTAAACACACCCCTCTAGTCTCTTTATGAGGCTAGAGTTCGAAGTACATAAGTTACAAGTCAGTTATCAACAGTAATAGCACAAATACACATTTGAGCCCTAGGGGCGTACCAAACCCATATACCAATAAAGTGGTATAAGAACCACGACTGAGCTAGACATAAGGCCTAGAGCCTGTAGAAGTGCTTGGCCCTCAAGGAACCACCCAAGGTAGTGACACAGGGGACCCACGAGGGACGCATGCAGTGTGAGAACACAGCCGCGAGCGGCCGTTGACTTCTATGGGGAATGTCGCGGTTGGAGTTTTAAAGAAAGGGACACTTAGAGGAGGACTTGGAGCAAACCCCTTTAGAACTAGGTCGTTCTAGAGTCTATACCCACGGGAGCACCGGAGTACTCGAGTTACCTCACCAGGGAAGCCGGGTGCATAGGTGTCTTTCGGGGTCGGGTTTCGTCGTAGTTTTCAATGGCGATCTGCTGCAAAGTGCTGCTGGTGACCAAGTCGAAAGTGTTCGGATGGATCCAAAGGTGGATCGAAGATCTGAAGAACCTGAAAGCAGAGGGGACAGAGTCTGGGTCACTAGCCAGTGACCAGGAAGGCGATGAGCGGATGCCCACCGATGTCGGGTGATTCAGGTAGGTTGATGGTCGTCTTGACTCTTCAGCCACGAGGTCCAGGAGGCGTCAACAACAACCAGGAGCTGGATTCTAGGTGTCCCACAACGTCTGTCGATTTCTGAGGTGTCGGCAACCAGATTGGACCCAACAAGCCTTGGCAACGGCAAGTCTTGTAGAAATAGAAGAAGGACGGTGGTGCAGACCAGCAAGGTCTGAGGGACTCACCCAGTGAGGGTAAGTCAGGGCACGTCTGGAGCAACCAGGGAAGCCCAAGCAGAAGAAGAGTTGCCTTTGGGAGGGCTGTGAGGAGGCACAACTCGGCTCGCGCGTCCGGCGAGGCCGGACTGTCCCTAAAAGCAACGACGGCTTACCTACGGGGAACTCGGCACAATACCCGGGTCCTGGAAGGAAGTCCGTAGGGATAACCCCACCCCCCTGTGCTCTATCCACACAGGAGGCATCCGGACCTGAGGACGCGGCGGACGGGGGAGGGACTGACCCCGGAAGTGCTTCCCGGCCGGAGTTGAAAGGGCGAACGACCGGATCGAGGAGTTGCGAAGACGCCGGAGGAGGAAAAGGAGTTGCGGAGCGAGGAAGAGGAGGAACAGGAGTACGGAGACGCGAGGAGAGAAGAAGCAGACTACGGCGAGGAAGACGAGACGTGGAGCGAGGAGTGGTGGAACCCCTAGGAGGAGGCTGGAGAGCGGCCGCGACTCAGGAGAGTTGCGGCAGAGTCGGTGAGTCACGAATAAAGGGAGGGAGAGGGAGTGGGGAGGCGGGTGAGAGAAGGGTTGGGAAGGGTCACGAGGGAGACACACCGGTTGCAGTGGCATTGAGCACCAATTCCTCCTTCACTTTCCCTTCTTGTTTGGTTCGTTGGCAGTGAACACACGGCTGTTATAGTCACGGGCAGGGGATTGCCATCACGTGTTACCGACCACTTGTATATATCACCGTCCCTTTCACGAATCCCCTCCTTTCACTGACGCGGTGCTGCCTCACGCATAATTATCCTCAAGTAGATCCACCGGGTGTGGTGACGGATAGAATAGAAGCCAGTGAAGTATTAGCCAGGGTAACTGACGACTCCTTTTTCTCCTTCTCTCTATGCACCTCCGTGGGAGAGTTCCTGGACCGGAGGACAAGACCCAAAAGGAGAACACCAACAAGGAAGGAGAGGGAATTAAGGAGAGAAGAGTCGTTAAGGAGAAAACCAAACAGCCCACAGAGACATTGCCATCCCCTGTTATTGACTCTGTTAATAAAACTCGCCCACTGGCACATTACATACAGCCTCCGCGTCTGTATATCCGGCCTGCCCTCCCACAAGTGGTGTCAGAAATGGGAGCGCCCGGAGACATGGAGGCTGTCATCGCTAGAATGGCGGAAAGCCAAGAGAGTCTCGGGAAGGCTATGGAGAAGTTCCTCTCGGTGGTCGAAGATGACCGGGGGCGGCTGCAGCAGGTCATCACGGATCAAGGACAGTCTCATGATACCGCCATGGGGAAAATCGCGGACGCCATCGGGCAACAAAGGGCCCCAAGTGCCCTACCCTCTGTCGTCCTACAGAAGTACGTGAGCGGAGAAGATCCCGAATACTTCTTTAACAACTTTGAGAGGATGGCTTTGGCTGCGGCCTGGCCAGCAGACAAATGGGGACAGTATTTGGGACCTCTCCTTTCTGGGGAACTACAAGCTTCTTACCAGGCGGCCAACATCCTAGGGGTTACCCCATATGCGGAAATCAAGCAGTGTATCATGGAGAGACTGGGGGTCGACGATGAGACGTATAGGCTGAGACTTCGGCAGATTAGAGAGGGCTCCCAAGAAACCCCCAGAGCCCTGTATTTTCGAGTACGAGACATGGCCGACCGATGGTTACAACCAGTGACTGCTACCAAAGAAGACATCATGGCTAAAATATATCTGGAGCAATATTTGTCGTCCCTCCATCCCCCATCCAGAAGTGGGTTAGACAGCATGCCCATCTCACCCTCGAGACAGCCGTAGAGATCGCCAATGCCTACAACAGGGCACAAGATACCCAAAAGGGAAGAGAGGAAGCTCCCTGGAGGGCGGGTGTGAGTGGAGTACATCGTCCTCCTCGTCCCTTACTTCCCCGAAGGCCCGATCCGGTTACCATCGTCCCTGGTCCCCCTTTGTTGCGAGCTCCAGGACCTCCGACCTATAGACCACCCGTACCTGGTCCACAATGTTTTAACTGTGGTGGGATGGGCCACATAGCTCGCTTTTGCCCACAAAAGGAGGAGCCTATGGAGATAGGCGTAGCAAGGAGGAACTACTGCTGTCTATCACACCCTGTCGATGCCTATCCTTACCGGTGTCACATAACATTGAATGGGAGAACCATGACCGCTCTCGCCGATACAGGGTGTCGCCAGAGCGTGGTAAGACCCCAGGATCTCGAAGGCAAGTTGGGACCGGTTGAGGGGACCGTAGACATTCAATGTGTTCACGGGGACACCAAAGATACCCCACCACTCATGTCCACGTGCAACATGCTGCAGATCCAGGCTCAGAACTAAAGGTCGGTCTCATTCCTCGGTTACCGGAACAGGCGATACTGGGTAACGATTATCCCCTCCTCTCTACTCTACTCACTGAAACCAACCCAGAGGAAAAGAACTGGTGGGCCGATGCCCCCTTCTCACAAGAGGTTGATCCAGAATGGCCACCTTCCAAACCCCGGAGAACGAGAAGGAAAAACGAAAAGACAAAAAGAAGCCCGTCCTTGTTCTACCCGCTCAGGTGGAAGAGAGCCCGTGGGATAACGATAGGAGCTTCCACGCAGCACAGAGAGAGGATCCTGTTCTGCAGGAGGCTTGGAACAGAGCCCTAAACGACGAAGACCCGTTACATGTATGTCCCTATTTCTTTGTAAGGAATGGGCTGTTGTACAGGAAGGGGCAACCCACCAGTATCCCACAGCTATTAGTCCCCACTCCGTTTAGGGATAAGGTGTTGTATATGGCTCACAGTCATCTTCTGGGGGGACATTTCGGGGAGGAAAAGACTGAAAGACTGATAATGGAAAAATTCTATTGGCCGGGCATATATAGGCAGGTGAAGTCCTACTGCAGACAATGCCCCATATGTCAGAAGAATAGCCGATATAGACCCCCGAGAGCCCCTTTGCATCCCCTACCCATTATAGACGAACCGTTTAGCAGGGTGGGAATGGATATCGTTGGTCCTTTACTACCCTCCCGGAGTGGGTGCCGTTACGTGCTAGTTTTAGTGGACTACGCCACCCGGTTCCCCGAGGCGATCGCTTTAAGACAACCCAACGCCCCCAACATCGCTAGAGCAATGGTATCAGTCTTTACACGGGTGGGCTTTCCAAAAGAGATACTGACTGACCAGGGGACCCCGTTCGTATCCAAACTCCTGAAACAAGTTTGTACCCTATTAGGCGTCAAACAGATAAGGACGGCGGCATATCACCCCCAAACGGATGGCTTGGTAGAGCGGTATAACGCTACCATTAAGACCACTCTAAAAAAACTCCTTGCCCTCGAAGCCAAGCGGTGGGAAGAAATGTTACCCCTGGCCTTGTATGCCATCCGTTGTAAAGTCCAAAAGAGTACTGGGTACTCTCCGTTTGAGCTATTGTATGGCCACCAGCCACGATCCTTAATGGACATGGTGCGAGAGAACTGGGAGGCAGAGCCAAATAATAATAAACCGCTGGTGGAATATGTAGCCCATCTAAAAACGCACCTAGAACAGATTCGAACGATCGTGCGGAGTAACATGGAGAGGGCACAGGAAGCCCAACAAGCCCATTATAATAAAAAGGCCAAGGAAAGAGTCTTTGCTGTAGGGGACGCGGTGTTACTTATGATGGCGTCCTCTGACCATAAACTGTTGGGTCAATGGCAAGGCCCGTATATCATACTGGACCGAGTAACCCCTGTCACCTATAGGTTGGAGCTCGACAGGACTCGAGGTACCTCCCAGATCTATCATGTGAATCTCTTAAAGAGATGGGAAGGACCTCTTCCAGCATTGATGGGCTCGATAGGTCCTATTCCTCCGTACATCCAATGTATTGACGAGGGGTTGAGTCCAGTTCGCAGAACCGAACTGGATAACGCCTTACGGCCCTTACGAGACATCTTCTCTATCACCCCAGGGAGGACCTCTTTGATTGAACACTCTATTAAGACCCTTCCAGGGAAGATAGTACGGCTTCGCCCTTATCGGATACCCGAGGCTCGTAGGAACACCATCCGAAAAGAGGTACAGCAGATGTTACAGATGGGGGTCATAGAACCATCAATGAGCGAGTGGAGCTCGCCCATAGTCCTCGTTCCGAAGCCAGATGGCTCGGTGCGTTTTTGCATCGACTTTCGGGAAGTAAACAAGATATCCGAATTCGACACCTATCCCCTCCCGAGAGTAGATGAAATGATCGAACGCATAGGGAGAGCGAAATATATCAGCACCCTCGATTTATATAAGGGGTATTGGCAAATCCCCCTGAAAAGCGAAGACAGAGAGAAAACAGCGTTTTCTACTCCCGACGGCCTCTACCATTTCACCGTGTTACCCTTTGGATTGCACGGGGCGCCCGCTACCTTTCAGAGAGCCATGAACCTTATCCTACGGCACCATGAGAGATATGCAGGGGCTTATATCGATGACATCATCGTTTATAGCGAGACCTGGGAACAACACCTTACTCACATGTACCACGTCATACAGGCTTTAGGGAAACAGGGACTGAAAATAAACCCGGCCAAGAGCCATCTGGCCGCCCAAACACGTAAAATACCTGGGTTACCTGTTAGGAGAGGGAGTCATAAGACCCCAGAAAACCAAACTCCTGGCCATATCCCTGATACCCTTCCCAAGGACTGCGAGAGACCTACGTGCCTTTTTGGGGTTGTTGGGGTACTATAGACGGTTTATACCCCAGTTTTCACGAATAGCAGCCCCTCTCACAGACTTATTGCAGAAATCAGTGAAAACCGAAATCAGGTTAAGGAACCCAACCCGCGAAGAAATCCAAGCATTTGAAACCCTGAAAACAGCACTGACGTCCGATACCGTATTAGCCAGCCCCGATTATGACCTACCCTTCATCCTACAGACAGATGCCTCGGAGCAGGGATTGGGGGCAGTTCTATCCCAAAGAAATCAACAGGGGGAGGAAAAGCCTGTACTCTTTCTGAGTAGGAAACTATATCCCCGTGAAAAGAACTATGCTGTCATCGAGAAAGAAGCATTGGCTATTAAATGGGCCATTGACTCCTTGAAATACTACCTAGAAGGGCGAGAGTTCACCCTCTTCACGGATCATGCCCCCTAGAATGGATGGCCCGGAATAGAGGGAACAATGAAAGGGTATTGCGTTGGTTTTTGTCCCTCCAACCCTACAGGTTCCAAACCAAACACCGAAAAGGGACCGAGCAGGGAAATGTGGACTTTTTATCCCGTTACCCACAAGATACCACCCCTACTAGAAGGACAGCAAGGGAAAGGGGATGTGAGGAGGCACGACTCGGCTCGCGCGTCCGGCGAGGCCGGACTGTCCCTAAAAGCAACGACGGCTTACCTACGGGGAACTCGGCACAATACCCGGGTCCTGGAAGGAAGTCCGTAGGGATAACCCCACCCCCCTGTGCTCTATCCACACAGGAGGCATCCGGACCTGAGGACGCGGCGGACGGGGGAGGGACTGACCCCGGAAGTGCTTCCCGGCCGGAGTTGAAAGGGCGAACGACCGGATCGAGGAGTTGCGAAGACGCCGGAGGAGGAAAGGTGCGGAGCGAGGAAGAGGAGGAACAGGAGTACGGAGACGCGAGGAGAGAAGAAGCAGACTACGGCGAGGAAGACGAGACGTGGAGCGAGGAGTGGTGGAACCCCTAGGAGGAGGCTGGAGAGCGGCCGCGACTCAGGAGAGTTGCGGCAGAGTCGGTGAGTCACGAATAAAGGGAGGGAGAGGGAGTGGGGAGGCGGGTGAGAGAAGGGTTGGGAAGGGTCACGAGGGAGACACACCGGTTGCAGTGGCATTGAGCACCAATTCCTCCTTCACTTTCCCTTCTTGTTTGGTTCGTTGGCAGTGAACACACGGCTGTTATAGTCACGGGCAGGGGATTGCCATCACGTGTTACCGACCACTTGTATATATCACCGTCCCTTTCACGAATCCCCTCCTTTCACTGACGCGGTGCTGCCTCACGCATAATTATCCTCAAGTAGATCCACCGGGTGTGGTGACGGATAGAATAGAAGCCAGTGAAGTATTAGCCAGGGTAACTGACGACTCCTTTTTGTCCTTCTCTCTATGCACCTCCGTGGGAGAGTTCCTGGACCGGAGGACAAGACCCAAAAGGAGAACACCAACAAGGAAGGAGAGGGAATTAAGGAGAGAAGAGTCGTTAAGGAGAAAACCAAACAGCCCACAGAGACATTGCCATCCCCTGTTATTGACTCTGTTAATAAAACTCGCCCACTGGCACATTACATACAGCCTCCGCGTCTGTATATCCGGCCTGCCCTCCCACAAGGGCCCACTAGCCAACAGACTAGCAACTGCAAAGGAGCCT
>CAWUFW010028605.1:0-21210 GCA_963921515.1 Calotriton arnoldi | reverse complement strand
TGTGTGTGTGTTCAGTTACGTATTGCTCTGTGATTAGTATTCAGGTCTCCTCATGTGTTGTGTGGTTGCCTGGGGACACTGGCACCCCCCTCACCTGTTGTGTATGATGTGCAGTGTGGGTCTGCCTGTTTGTGTTTGTGCATCTGCACCACTGCATTGGCATATCTTGGGTGTGCCATTGGCTGTATGTAGTTTGGTGGGTTTCCCCTGCTGTCCCTGGGACTCCTAGGTCATCGGTCAGCACAATGATCATGGTTTGTGTGTCCCATTGCTGCCATGGTATGGTATCTGTTCACCTCACATCTGCAGTCTCCACAGGGTATCTGCATTTGTGTGCCCATTGGTGCAAATATGTGGGTCTGCATTCTGATGGTCACTTCTGTCATTGTGTCATTGATGAATGTTGACAGTGTCAGCCCCCATGGGTGTTGTTTGTCTGCACATGGCCAAAGGTATGTCTTATTTGCACTGCAGTTTTTGGCTCACCCAATTTATGTTGCAATGGGACACATACACTACTTTGACACTGATGTGTTTTTTGTTCTGTGACCAGGAATCATCCATGCAGTTTGGCAGTTGCAGCTCTTTCTTTGTCAACACTTACCTTTTGGTCACTGTGATGATGGGGGTTTAGACCCCATTGCCACAATGTTCAAAAGGTGCTTCAGCTATGGACCCCACGCTTACCTTTTGGTCACAGTGATGATGGGGGTTTAGACTCCATTGCCACAATGTTCAAAAGGTGCTTCAGCTATGGACCCCACACTTACCTTTTGGTCACTGTGATGATGGGGGTTTAGACTCCATTGCCACAATGTCCAAAAGGTGCTTCAGCTATGGACCCCACACTTACATTTTGGTCACTGTGATGATGGGGGTTTGGACCCCATTGCCACACTGTTCAAAATGTGCTTCAGCTATGGACCCCACACTTACCTTTTGGTCACAGTGATGATGGGGGTTTAGACCCCATTGCCACAATGTTCAAAAGGTGCTTCAGCTATGGACCCCACACTTACCTTTTGGTCACTGTGATGATGGGGGTTTAGACCCCATTGCCACAATGTTCAAAAGATGCTTCAGCTATGGACCCCACACTTACATTTTGGTCACTGTGATGATGGGGGTTTAGACCCCATTGCCACAATGTTCAAAAGGTGCTTCAGCTATGGACCCCACACTTACCTTTTGGTCACAGTGATGATGGGGGTTTAGACTCCATTGCCACAATGTTCAAAAGGTGCTTCAGCTATGGACCCCACACTTACATTTTGGTCACTGTGATGATGGGGTTTGGACCCCATTGCCACAATGGTCATGGCCTGCTTGCATTGTGGGGGCCACACACATATATGTGTGGCACATGTGCTAGGGGGTCACATTGTATGTTCAAAGTCATGTTCGGTGTTGTAGGCATTTGACACAGTCTACACACGCTTGTCATGGTGTTGGGGGATGTCTTTTTCTTGCATTCCCTAGGTTGTGGTGTGCTGGTTGTGTCATGCATTGTCCATCCTATGAGTGGGGGTGGTAGTGGTGGTAGGCATCCAGCCCCCCTGGGTGAGGGTGGTAGTAGTGGTAGGCATCCAGCCCCCTGGGTGAGGGTGGTAGTGGTGGTAGGCATCCAGCCCCCTGGTTGAGGGTGGTAGTAGTGGTAGGCATCCAGCCCCCTGGCTAAGGGTGGTAGTAGTGGTAGGCATCCAGCCCCCCTGGCTAAGGGTGGTAGTAGTGGTAGGCATCCAGCCCCCTGGGTGAGGGTGGTAGTAGTGGTAGGCATCCAGCCCCCTGGCTAAGGGTGGTAGTAGTGGTAGTCATCCAGCCCCCCTGGGTGAGGGTGGTAGTAGTGGTAGGCATCCAGCCCCCCTGGTTGAGGGTGGTAGTAGTGGTAGGCATCCAGCCCCCCTGGCTAAGGGTGGTAGTAGTGGTAGGCATCCAGCCCCCCTGGGTAAGGGTGGTAGTAGTGGTAGGCATCCAGCCCCCTGGCTAAGGGTGGTAGTAGTGGTAGGCATCCATCCCCCTGGCTAAGGGTGGTAGTAGTGGTAGGCATCCAGCCCCCCTGGGTGAGGGTGGTAGTAGTGGTAGGCATCCAGCCCCCTGGGTGAGGGTGGTAGTAGTGGTAGGCATCCAGCTCCCCTGGGTGAGGGTGGTAGTAGGCATCCAGCCCCCCTGGCTAAGGGTGGTAGTAGTGGTAGGCATCCAGCCCCCTGGGTGAGGGTGGTAGTAGTGGTAGGCATCCAGCCCCCTGGCTAAGGGTGGTAGTAGTGGTAGGCATCCAGCCCCCTGGCTAAGGGTGGTGGTAGGCATCCAGCCCCCCTCGCTAAGGGTGGTAGTAGTGGTAGGCATCCAGCCCCCCTGGCTAAGGGTGGTAGTAGTGGTAGGCATCAGCCCCCCCTGGCTAAGGGTGGTAGTAGTGGTAGGCATCCAGCCCCCTGGGTGAGGGTGGTAGTAGTGGTAGGCATCCAGCCCCCTGGGTGAGGGTGGTAGTAGTGGTAGGCATCCAGCCCCCCTGGCTCAGGGTGGTAGTAGTGGTAGGCATCCAGCCCCCTGGCTAAGGGTGGTAGTAGTGGTAGGCATCCAGCCCCCTCGGTGAGGGTGGTAGTAGTGGTAGGCATCCAGCCCCCTTGGCTAAGGGTGGTGGTAGGCATCCAGCCCCCCTGGCTAAGGGTGGTGGTAGGCATCCAGCCCCCCTGGGTGAGGGTGGTAGTAGTGGTAGGCATCCAGCCCCCCTGGGTGAGGGTGGTAGTGGTGGTAGGCATCCAGCCCCCTGGTTGAGGGTGGTAGTAGTGGTAGGCATCCAGCCCCCTGGCTAAGGGTGGTGGTAGGCATCCAGCCCCCTGGGTGAGGGTGGTAGTAGTGGTAGGCATCCAGCCCCCTGGGTGAGGGTGGTAGTAGTGGTAGGCATCCAGCCCCCCTGGCTAAGGGTGGTAGTAGTGGTAGGCATCCAGCCCCCCTGGGTGAGGGTGGTAGTAGTGGTAGGCATCCAGCCCCCCTGGTTGAGGGTGGTAGTAGTGGTAGGCATCCAGCCCCCTGGCTAAGGGTGGTAGTAGTGGTAGGCATCCAGCCCCCCTGGGTGAGGGTGGTAGTAGTGGTAGGCATCCAGCCCCCTGGCTAAGGGTGATAGTAGTGGTAGGCATCCAGCCCCCTCTGGCTAAGGGTGGTGGTAGGCATCCAGCCCCCCTGGGTAAGGGTGGTAGTAGTGGTAGGCATCCAGCCCCCCCTGGCTAAGGGTGGTAGTAGTGGTAGGCATCCAGCCCCCCTGGATAAGGGTGGTAGTAGTGGTAGGCATCCAGCCCCCCTGGGTGAGGGTGGTAGTAGTGGTAGGCATCCAGTCCCCCTGGGTGAGGGTGGTAGTAGTGGTAGGCATCCAGCCCCCTGGTTGAGGGTGGTAGTAGTGGTAGGCATCCAGCCCCCTGGCTAAGGGTGGTAGTAGTGGTAGGCATCCAGCCCCCCTGGGTGAGGGTGGTAGTAGTGGTGGGCATCCAGCCCCCTGGCTAAGGGTGGTAGTAGTGGTAGGCATCCAGCCCCCCTGGCTAAGGGTGGTGGTAGGCATCCAGCCCCCCTGGGTAAGGGTGGTAGTAGTGGTAGGCATCCAGCCCTCCTGGCTAAGGGTGGTAGTAGTGGTAGGCATCCAGCCCCCTGGCTAAGGGTGGTAGTAGTGGTAGGCATCCAGCCCCCCTGGGTGAGGGTGGTAGTAGTGGTAGGCATCCAGCCCCCCCTGGGTGAGGGTGGTAGTAGTGGTAGGCATCCAGCCCCCTCTGGGTGAGGGTGGTAGTAGGCATCCAGCCCCCTGGCTAAGGGTGGTAGTAGTGGTAGGCATCCAGCCCCCCGGGTGAGGGTGGTAGTAGTGGTAGGCATCCAGCCCCCTGGCTAAGGGTGGTAGTAGTGGTAGGCATCCAGCCCCCTGGCTAAGGGTGGTAGTAGTGGTAGGCATCCAGCCCCCTGGCTGAGGGTGGTAGTAGTGGTAGGCATCCAGCCCCCTGGGTGAGGGTGGTAGTAGTGGTAGGCATCCAGCCCCCCTGGTTGAGGGTGGTAGTAGTGGTAGGCATCCAGCCCCCCTGGCTAAGGGTGGTAGTAGTGGTAGGCATCCAGCCCCCCTGGCTAAGGGTGGTGGTAGGCATCCTGCCCCCTGGCTAAGGGTGGTAGTAGTGGTAGGCATCCAGCCCCCTGGCTAAGGGTGGTAGTAGTGGTAGGCATCCAGCCCCCCTGGCTAAGGGTGGTAGTAGTGGTAGGCATCCAGCCCCCTGGGTGAGGGTGGTAGTAGTGGTAGGCATCCAGCCCCCTGGGTGAGGGTGGTAGTAGTGGTAGGCATCCAGCCCCCTGGGTGAGGGTGGTAGTAGGCATCCAGCCCCCCTGGCTAAGGGTGGTAGTAGTGGTAGGCATCCAGCCCCCCTGGGTGAGGGTGGTAGTAGTGGTAGGCATCCAGCCCCCTGGCTAAGGGTGGTAGTAGTGGTAGGCATCCAGCCCCCTGGCTAAGGGTGGTAGTAGTGGTAGGCATCCAGCCCCCTGGCTAAGGGTGGTAGTAGTGGTAGGCATCCAGCCCCCCTGGGTGAGGGTGGTAGTAGTGGTAGGCATCCAGCCCCCTGGTTGAGGGTGGTAGTAGTTGTAGGCATCCAGCCCCCCTGGCTAAGGGTGGTAGTAGTGGTAGGCATCCAGCCCCCTGGATAAGGGTGATAGTAGTGGTAGGCATCCAGCCCCCCCTGGGTGAGGGTGGTAGTAGTGGTAGGCATCCAGCCCCCGCTGGGTGAGGGTGGTAGTAGTGGTAGGCATCCAGCCCCCGCTGGGTGAGGGTGGTAGTAGGCATCCAGCCCCCCCTGGCTAAGGGTGGTAGTAGTGGTAGGCATCCAGCCCCCCCTGGGTGAGGGTGGTAGTAGTGGTAGGCATCCAGCCCCCCCTGGCTAAGGGTGGTAGTAGTGGTAGGCATCCAGCCCCCCCTGGCTAAGGGTGGTGGTAGGCATCCAGCCCCCCTGGCTAAGGGTGGTAGTAGTGGTAGGCATCCAGCCCCCCTGGCTAAGGGTGGTAGTAGTGGTAGGCATCCAGCCCCCTGGCTAAGGGTGGTAGTAGTGGTAGGCATCCAGCCCCCTGGGTGAGGGTGGTAGTAGTGGTAGGCATCCATCCCCCCTGGGTGAGGGTGGTAGTAGTGGTAGGCATCCAGCCTCCCTGGCTAAGGGTGGTAGTAGTGGTAGGCATCCAGCCCCCTGACTAAGGGTGGTAGTAGTGGTAGGCATCCAGCCCCCCTGGGTGAGGGTGGTAGTAGTGGTAGGCATCCAGCCCCCCTGGCTAAGGGTGGTGGTAGGCATCCAGCCCCCTGGCTAAGGGTGGTGGTAGGCATCCAGCCCCCCTGGGTGAGGGTGGTAGTAGTGGTAGGCATCCAGCCCCCTGGGTGAGGGTGGTAGTGGTGATAGGCATCCAGCCCCCCTGGTTGAGGGTGGTAGTAGTGGTAGGCATCCAGCCCCCCTGGCTAAGGGTGGTAGTAGTGGTAGGCATCCAGCCCCCTGGCTAAGGGTGGTAATAGTGGTAGGCATCCAGCCCCCCTGGGTGAGGGTGGTAGTAGTGGTAGGCATCCAGCCCCCCTGGCTGAGGGTGGTAGTAGTGGTAGGCATCCAGCCCCCTGGGTGAGGGTGGTAGTAGTAGTAGGCATCCAGCCCCCTGGTTGAGGGTGGTAGTAGTGGTAGGCATCCAGCCCCCCTGGCTAAGGGTGGTAGTAGTGGTAGGCATCCAGCCCCCCTGGGTGACGGTGGTAGTAGTGGTAGGCATCCAGCCCCCCTGGCTAAGGGTGGTAGTAGTGGTAGGCATCCAGCCCCCCCTGGCTAAGGGTGGTGGTAGGCATCCAGCCACCCCTGGCTAAGGGTGGTAGTAGTGGTAGGCATCCAGCCCCCCTGGCTAAGGGTGGTAGTAGTGGTAGGCATCCAGCCCCCCTGGCTAAGGGTGGTAGTAGTGGTAAGCATCCAGCCCCCTGGGTGAGGGTGGTAGTAGTGGTAGGCATCCAGCCCCACCTGGGTGAGGGTGGTAGTAGTGGTAGGCATCCAGCCCCCCTGGTTGAGGGTGGTAGTAGTGGTAGGCATCCAGCCCCCTGGCTAAGGGTGGTAGTAGTGGTAGGCATCCAGCCCCCCTGGGTGAGGGTGGTAGTAGTGGTAGGCATCCAGCCCCCTGGCTAAGGGTGGTAGTAGTGGTAGGCTTCCAGCCCCCTGGCTAAGGGTGGTGGTAGTCATCCAGCCCCCTGGGTAAGAGTGGTAGTAGTGGTAGGCATCCAGCCCCCTGGCTAAGGGTGGTAGTAGTGGTAGGCATCCAGCCCCCCTGGCTAAGGGTGGTAGTAGTGGTAGGCATCCAGCCCCCTGGGTGAGGGTGGTAGTAGTGGTAGGCATCCAGCCCCCGCTGGGTGAGGGTGGTAGTAGTGGTAGGCATCCAGCCCCCCCTGGGTGAGGGTGGTAGTAGGCATCCAGCCCCCCTGGCTAAGGGTGGTAGTAGTGGTAGGCATCCAGCCCCCTGGGTGAGGGTGGTAGTAGTGGTAGGCATCCAGCCCCCTGGCTAAGGGTGGTAGTAGTGGTAGGCATCCAGCCCCCCTGGCTAAGGGTGGTGGTAGGCATCCAGCCCCCCTGGCTAAGGGTGGTAGTAGTGGTAGGCATCCAGCCCCCTGGCTAAGGGTGGTAGTAGTGGTAGGCATCCAGCCCCCCGGCTAAGGGTGGTAGTAGTGGTAGGCATCCAGCCCCCCTGGGTGAGGGTGGTAGTGGTGGTAGGCATCCAGCCCCCTGGTTGAGGGTGGTAGTAGTGGTAGGCATCCAGCCCCCCTGGCTAAGGGTGGTAGTAGTGGTAGGCATCCAGCCCCCTGGCTAAGGGTGGTAGTAGTGGTAGGCATCCAGCCCCCCTGGGTGAGGGTGGTAGTAGTGGTAGGCATCCAGCCCCCCCTGGCTAAGGGTGGTGGTAGGCATCCAGCCCCCCCTGGCTAAGGGTGGTGGTAGGCATCCAGCCCCCCCTGGGTGAGGGTGGTAGTAGTGGTAGGCATCCAGCCCCCCCTGGGTGAGGGTGGTAGTAGTGGTAGGCATCCAGCCCCCCTTGGGTAGGGGTGGTGGTGCGCATTCAGGCCCCTGTGTGCATATGTGGCATTGGTGATGGGCATCCCGCCCCTATGGTGCTGCTGTTGCTGGTGTAAGTATATTCTGCATCCCTCTGTGTGTGTGTGATGTGTCGTGTACGTGTTGTATGTGTTTTGTGGTTGGTGTCTGACTTACCTTCTGCGCCTTACGCGTCCGTGCCTGTTCCGATAGTAAATGTAGAATATTGGTATGATCGGGACGAAGGGATTCATGGTTGGTTCTTGTCGTTCGTCCTTCTCGTTGCTTGCGTCGTCCTCGTCGCTCGCGTCGTCCTCGTCGCTGGCGTGTTCGTCTCGTAGCATTGTATTGTGTTGTGGCGCGAATCGGAGCTTATGTGCGCCTCTCCCGGATGCTTTGACGTGCTGTGCGTAGCGACGGGTTCGGCGCGTACAAGAAGCGCATCGTACTTGTTCGGCCGGACGGAGCTGCATTTTCCCTTCCGTGCGACTCGATTCTGCGTTTCCGGATTCGCCTCGGTCGGAGTACAGGACCTGGATTGGGTGAGTACGGCTCGGCCGGATTCTGTGCTGTTGTGCGCATCGTACTTACTCGTTCGGTGTGCTGTACGGATCGGTCGGGAAACAGGCATTCGCATGGCTTTTTTCCCGACCGAATGGTATTGGGTGCGCCTCCGACCGAGATCGGAATCGGCCCCTAAGTGCTTTTAACATCTATGCGTCTCCATCAAGACCCCTATCTTATGTACGTCTTATTTACACATTGTCAAATGCAGAGGGTCGGTCCATGTGGACCCCACATGCTTAATACGGAGATCCATCCTCCAGCCTCTCCACTTTCAGGCGGAAAACCACGAGGCTCCCACTAATAGGCGTCTCGCAAAAATGTGGCCTCCCTACCCTCCATTAAATAATACATCTTGAACACTCGCATGACACCCAGATGCAGTGTCCAAAACGTAAATTTTGTTTAACATCTCCCTGGATGTAAACACAGTACGGAGCCCAGTCTCCTTGTTTTCCCATCTCCATGGGGATATACCTAAACACTCCACCTAATCATCGCGCTCTCTCCAGCATAACACAGCCAAACCTTCCTATTTTTAATTATAAAGTGAAGCAACATTATACAGGGAATTACCCGATACTCCATTGAACTCACAACCATTCAATTTAACTTTATTTTACACGCAGCGTAAACAAACAAAACAAGTGCGCACGCTTTCTTCTCTGTTCATTCACGCAGGTGCAAGGGATGAAAACAGACCACTCGCACCTGGAGGTCGTCAGAGAAAACCTGCTTTCACCGGCAGAAACTGCTAAGGTATTTAAACTCCCAGCCCGCACCAGTCATTTACCGTCGGAGTTCCGATGCGGCCAGACTAGGTACGGAGACGGGCCTCTGATCTTGAAGAAGTAAGTGGGGCTTTATTCTGTGGGTTTCCAACCATAGAGGGACAACCAGTGACGTATGTGCCTTTTATTTTTATTTTTCACTTTTCTTTCTTTCTCTTTTCCTTTCCAACACACACAGAGTGTGACAATAGGTCGGGCCCCCCTACGGAACTCATGGGGCGGTTCTCAGACAATTTCTGAGTGAGCATAAGTTTTTGATCCTTTTATCCTTTTATTCACCACTATGCAACATATCGCGTTTTGATTTTCACCTATAACGCATATATAAGAGGCGTATACATTGTTATGATGTAATTATAATGCACAAAAACGCCACGGTCCGTCCTCACCACGCAATTTGTCCGAATAGAGCACGGACACCACGCTCCTGATTCACACTAATAGATGTGTCTAAATTATATCATCTTAAAGTATTTATGTGTATGTTTGTCTGTCGTCTTTTTTACCCCCAACAACAGGTATGCGTCATAAGAGGAAATCATCCTCTACCACATAATGCACCTTAGCGAGTGCACCACATAGATGGTCTCTTACAGATTTAGTTTTAGACCACCTTTAATCTCACGCACATAAGGTCCTGAAGAAAGCCAGCCCAGCATAGAGAGACTGGCTGAAACATGTTGACCACACAGGATATCGGAGCCTAATTCACTCCAGAGATATCCACCTCTCCCTTTTAATCACTGCCGGGGGCCCACACATTAAAATAGTCCTCTTGTTACTTAACGGGACCCCACGGACAGCATTTTAAACCACACCCATTTCACCTTCACTGCACACTCACTGCACAGAACCAGCTCCGCTGCATCCAGGCGTTGAAGCACACCCAAGGTACACTCGGTGCCTTGGGTGGGACCCGATGATGAAGCATGTCACCAACTAGGTTGGTGAGTGAGGGTCTTCTGAAAAACACATATGTGTTGCATTACATACACATATCAGGAGCTCCTATTTAGTAGCTTGTTCCCTTTGATACTTGCATTATACCTAGGGGAAGTGAACTGGCTTCTACCTCCTCGCTCTTCATTTTGATTGTTTCCAATAGTAAATTAATACCCTCCGCTATCCAACACTTTCCCTACTGTTGCACTCATTGGGGTGGGAATAGTAATTTGTACCCCTCCGCTATCCAACACTTTCCCTACTGTTGCACTCCCTGGAGTGGGAATAGTAATTTTATCCCCTTTGCTATCCAACACTTTCCCTACTGTTGCACTCATTGGAGTGGGAATAGTAAATTATTCCCCTCCACTATCCAACACTTTCCCTACTGTTGCACTCGCTGGAGTGGGAATAGTAATTTTTACCCTTCCGCTATCCAACACTTTCCCTACTGTTGCACTCGCTGGAGTGGGAATAGTAATTTTTATCACTCCGCTATCCAACACTTTCCCTCCTGTTGCACTTGCTGGAGTGGGAATTATTTCCCTCCGCTATCCAATACTTTCCCTACTGTTGCACTCACTGGAGTGGTAATAGTAATTTTTACCCCTATGCTATCCAACACTTTCCCTACTGTTGCACTTGCTGGAGTGGGAATAGTAAATTATTCCCCTCCGCTATCCAATACTTTCCCTACTGTTGCACTCGCTGGAGTGGGAATAGTAATTTTTTACCCTCCGCTATCCAACACTTTCCCTACTGTTGCACTCATTGGAGTGGGAATAGTAAATTATACCCCTCCGCTATCCAACAATTTCCCTACTGTTCCACTCGCTGGAGTGGGAATAGTAAATTATTCCCCTCCGCTATCCAATACTTTCCCTACTGTTGCACTCACTGGAGTGGGAATAGTAATTTTTTACCCTCCGCTATCCAACACTTTCCCTACTGTTGCACTCATTGGAGTGGGAATAGTAAATTATCCCTCTCCGCTATGCAACACTTTCCCTTACTGTTGCAATTGCTGGAGTGGGAATAGTAAATTATTCCCCTCCGCTATCCAACACTTTCCCTACTGTTGCACTCGCTGTAGTGGGAATAGTAATTTTTTACCCTCCGCTATCCAATACTTTCCCTACTGTTGCACTAAATGTAGTGTAAAATGTAGGTTTAAAAAATATTACATATTTTACTATTTTAATTTATATTATATATATATATATATTTTATTTTTTTATGTTACAGGTGTATGTATATATATATTTATCTTTGTTTTTTTAAATATTTCTAACATTTTATAATTAATTAAAATTATTATTTATTAATTATTTTTAAGTAAATATATATATATTACATTTTATATATGTATGTTTAATTTATTTTTAAATTACATTTATTACTTATAATTGTTAAAATTTACAAATAAATCAAAATATTTTTTTAAGTAAAATGTATTATTTAATTTATTTTACATTATTTATAATACATATAAAAAAACGATATTTTGTACTTCGATATTCTTAACAACTATATATTTTTTTCGATATTTTTGTACTTACCATTATGAAGATAGGCGGTCGATATTTTTGACAAAGATATTTATGTCCCGATATTTCTGTAGGTCGATATTAGTGTTGTCGATATTCTGTCAGTGATCCATCCTCAGTTCCCTCTAGATTCATCTTGAGGATCGCAGAAATTCCTTTTTGGACACTTTCCTTGCCCCCTTCTCAATGTGGTGGTCAAAATTAATCACTTCTCCTACAGTACTGCATCTTTGTGGGTGAAACCGTATGACCATTATCAGCAAGATGATTCAAAAGAGCAACTGTATCTAACTTGTCGTTCTGTTTTGTCTTTGATGCCACTAGAAAATCATTGATGTATTGCACCAGCACTGAATTGCAATGCAACTGAAAACTCTCCAGATCTTTCTTTAGAATCTGACTAAACATTGTGGGACTTTCTGTATGCCCTTGTCCGATTCAACACCAAACCAGAACTTTATTGAGGAACCGAAATGCAAAAAGATATCGGATATGCTCATGAAGAGGAATAGAAAGGAGCACTTGTCATAAATCATTGACTGTATTACATTTGGCATCCGCAGGAATTTGAAACAAAATCAAAGCTGGATTTGGTACCACCGGACAGCATGGGAGAACAATTTCATTACTTTTTCTGAGGTCCTGGACTACCCTCCACTTTCATAACCCTTTTTTAATGCCCTTCACCGGAGACTTGCAGAAACTATCAAACACCTATCAAAGTATACCCTGTGCTAACATTTTCCAAATGACGGGCTTTATTCCATCTTCTGCTTCTCTTGGAAGTTTGTAATGTCTAGTTCTAGGGTAGACAGCATCGGGATTGATTTGTATCCTGACTGGTTCTACACTTTTTACAAATCCTATTTCCTGTAATTATCCCATACCACTACTTTTTAAAATTTTATTTCAAGAAACAAGTCATCTTTTGTAAGAACTGGGAACAGCTGAGCTTTCAACTCTTGTGATTTTATTTTAAACACTGAGGGGTTGATTCCGATCTCGGTCGGTAGGGCTCCAAATCGGATTCGGCTTTACCGGATCCGAGTCGGAGGCTTTGTTTCCGACCGATTCGTACAGTCGCCCGAGCGAGCAAGTACGATGCGAGTGAACGCGAAATCGCCGACCGACTCGTTTCCAGGTCCGAACCGCTCCATCCGACTCGTTCGCACTCGATTCGTGGCGCGCAATGGAGACGTTTTACGACCGAGCCAGTACGATGCACGATCCGGACAGCCGGATCGAGTCGGAGCCTCCGACACGAAAAAGCTCTTGGACGCGGACTTCGGGGGTCCGTGCCAGACCCCCCTTCACCCGTAGCCGTACGAGTCGGACACAGGGGAGACCCATGGCCCCCCCCTATACATGCATGTACGGTGCGGATGGCACCAACGTGTACCCACTACAGGGGGCCCCCTTGTGCGCAACTTACCCATTGAGTCAATGGGAGCCCATGTACACGTCGTACGACCGGCTCCCATTGACTTCAATGGGAGTCCGACCGAACCGAGTCCGGCAGCATACGGCCGCATCGTATTCGTTCGGTCGGACTGCAGGGGTTGGAAATCAATCCGAATCCGGATCGGTCGGAGAGCTTTCCGACCCAGATCGGAATCGGCCACTGAGTCTGCACTTTGAGTTTACAATTACAACACCAACCGCAATTCATTTTTCAAAGCAGTTCCCTGCCAAGTAGATTTACAGGACTTCATTCACAGAGTATGACTTGATGACTGTTGTCCATTGACCCTGTTTTAACTGGGACACTAGCTGAAACCTGGTTAGTATTCTACTTATTGCTCTTTCCTACAACTTGGATTTTTCTCTGCCTGAGAGTGATAGGTTTGGAACCTCCTTAAAACAAACTGTGGAGTAGGTAGCAACAGTATTGGTGAAGAATGATACAGGATGCCTATTTACCTCGCCATCTACATATGGGTCACTCTGGTCTTCCTCTAGGACTGCACCAAACATTCAAACCTCTTCCCTCCTCATTCACATCATTGCAAATTCACCGCATCTGCTGAAAACTGTATGTCATTACTTAGAATCAATGGATTCCTTTGGTACCCTGGATTATGTGGCATTTTGTTTCTCATGTTTTGCTGCAACAGGCATATTTATATGGAATTGCCCTTGGCTCTGCACATTTCTCATAGGAGTCTGTTGGGCTGGGGAAGCAAACTGTGTCTGCATTTGATTTGCATTATGCTGCATCTTTGGATTCGATTAGGGTTCTCTCTACAATCACGCTTCCAGTGCCCAATTTTCCAATAGATGTGACAAGCAGTGCTCTTCTTCAGCATATTGTCATTCACAGTCATTCCAAAATTATTACCAAACACTCCTGGCTTGTACTAGCACAATGTCATTCCACATTCTCACTCCATGCATACCATGTGCCCCAAAATTTGAATTCACATTCACACCCTAACTTGCAGCTGGCACAAAATATGTATCTGAACCCATCATCTGATTCTTATACTTTTAATGAATCTGCTTCATCTGTGCAATAAAAAAATTCTCTTTGACCTGTTATGTTTCATATAGGTACCCTAATATAGGTCCGGGTAATATCATACACCTTCACCTACATTATCTCCCTTATACTACACAGTAACAAGCCTTTAGGATTGAACCTTTACCTAGTTCCAGTCCTGGGCACAGAAGGAGGGTTTTCCCTGAACAACAGCGTCCTATAACTACATCAATAGACTCATACAGTATGAATGAATATTCATGAGGGTTCCTGGAAACCAGGCAGGGGCTACACACCACCTGCATAATATCTACGTACAAGGTTCATCCCATACGTCATCCTCAAATCCAACAATGGCTAATAGAAGAAACAAGGAACAAAAAAACCCTAGATACTTTGGGGCCGATTCCGATTCGGGCCGGAAATCTCTCTGACCGAGCCGGACCCGGAGAGATTTCCGACCGAATTGGACCCTAGCAGTCCGACCGAACGAGTACGATGCGCACGCATGCTATCGGACTCGATTCGGTTGGACTCCCATTGAAGTCAATGGGAGCCGGTCGTACAACACGTACGCGGGCTCCCATTGACTCAATGGGTGCGAGGCGAACAAGGGCGCCCCCTACAGCGGGTACGCATCAAAGCGGGTCGTGCCGTACATGCACAGGTAGGGGGGACCCATGGGTCCCCCCTGTGTGCGACTCGCACGGGTACGCGTACAGGGGGGTCCGACACGGACCCCAAAGTGCGGCTCCGACTGCTCTTTTGAGCCGGACGGCCCGAGTCGGTCGGACTGCTCGAGGCGCGCATCGTACTTACCCGGCCGGGGAACGTCTCCATTGCGCGGTGCGAGTCGTGTCCGTGCGAGTCGGTCGGAGCGGTCGGCTTTTGCGAACGAGTCGGTCGGTGCGGTTGGGTCTCGCGAACGAGTCGGTCGGAGATTTCGCATCGTACTCGCTCGCCCGGACGCACGTACGAATCGGTCGGGAAACAGGGCTCCGAATCGGATCCGGTAAAGCCGAATCTGATTCGGAGCCCTACCGGCCGAGATCGGAATCGGCCCCTTTGTGTATAAATACAGCACATCTTGCTAGGGTTGGGAGAGGAGACCGAGACTTCCAGGCCGACACACTGACCAGAGACGCTGAGGCTCCTGCATGCAGACGCTCCAGCTGACAGTGGTCTAACACATCCCTTGCGGGGTGTCCAACTCGAGACCAGGACGGGGTCCCACACTCTCTCACTTCAGGTAATGGGGTTAGACTAAATCCTAGAGGGATTCTTGGCTTCACACCTACTCACATGCTAGGTTCACTTAGGTACATCTAGATAGGCATCGTAAGAGTACGTGCACTTTTATCATGCATTTTATATTCATCTATGTATTCATGATTATTGCAAGATGGTAGAACTATACTATCCTTTTATTTTCACTGTACTGCTAATCATATATATCTGCTACTGTCTAACGGTTGTTGCGGCACATCTATTTTACACTAGAAGAACAACTGTGCAATAAATTCTTATTGAAACACGCCCGACTGTTTCTTCTGTGTAACTCTCTGAGACCGAATAAGTGAGCAACGAGTGAGTGAGCAAAAAGTAGTATATTGTTTCCACGATCCTGGGGGATCAGGGTTGTCATGTTCTGAGGTTGCCAGAAATTATTCTCTCCCCGATAAGAGGAGATTCTAGTGGCACTGTGAGCTAGCTACAACAGAAAGGCTAACATTCTCGGTGGGGGTGCTCAGAGCCAGTCTGCCACCAATCCTACAGTTTATGTTATCCGAACGCGCAGATCCTGTATGGGTAATATAGGAACTACACGACATGGCGCCCAACGTTGGTTGGGTACTTATTTAACAGTAGAAACTGAGTAGTTCAGTCGTGCTATTCTCAGAGACCCCTACTCACAAAACACCAGAGACGTCTGGGGTGGGTGGGCACAAATTCCGCTACAGCTGAGTAGGCGAAAAATCCTATTTGTTGGCTGTTGGTTAATCAAGCTTGAAGGACACAGAGTTCCTAAAAATTGTGCATTTAAAACCTTTATCTTAGTTCCTTTGAACAAACTTCTTCTTTACAAAAATGACTGAGACAGGAGATAACACAGTAGTGGATCTGCACATCTCAGCAGGAGAAGAAGATGGGGACGCAATACAAATTGCACCAAAATTCAGACATACAATCACCCTGAAACTGTTAGAAAATGGTTTATCAGCTAGGGGTGGCTTAGTAGTTTTCGTGATTGAGGCACACGAATCAAACAAAACAGAGGTATTTTATTCGTGGGTTACATTCCCAGCAGCAGATGCAAGAACACAGACATTTCACTCTTACACAGAAGGAGATGCACCAGTGGAATATGGTTCATTTGAGGACATAGAGATTCCACACACGTACCAGGAACACTTATACTGGTTTAAAGGCACCCTACCCCACATAACAAGAAGAGTAAGATTAGGCCTGCGCAGAGGAGAGGGGGCAACATGGCCGATATTAGCGGCCTACACACCACATCCTGACATTGACACAATGCCACAGGCAGACTTACTCATACAACACAAAGATTTAATTAAAATCTACAGAAACTTGACGCAATTCGTCATGAGGACTTTCACAGTCCAACCTGCAACAGTTGCAACAAATGGTACTCAATCTCAGGGTACAGCAACTAAAATTACACCACAAACATTATACGCGGTAATGGGCAAAATGCCCACGAAACGTGAACAAATGCCATTCTGGGTAGCTCAGAAAATAACTCAGCTCGAGGCAGTATTCCCGAATACTACCCCGTATGAAAAACACAGACTGCTAACAATCTGCTTGCCCATGGGGATAACACCACAAGTAGAAGATTGTACCACTTGGGGTACAGTCTTTGCTGCAATTTATACCAGAACACATGGTATTCCTTCATTAGCAGTAGTACCTGATGTATTAAGGCAAATACAAAACGAGTACGGAGCAGAGCCTGCCCTAAACTTAGGGATGAAGTTACTAGTGACCAGGTATCCGCCATAATACTAGCTAATATTAAAGGGGAAGCAGCTTCAGTGGCAATCCGCCAACGCCTGAGGGAGTTCAGTCCTATAGAGCAACAACACGAACTACCCAAAATAATTGAAACTGCATATGCAGAATTAGGCAGAGACAGTTTAGGTGGGAAAGCTTTAAAACCACAACTGATGGGCAGTCCTGAAAAGGACACTTCCAATCAGACACCTGCTTCTTCTAAAAAGAAGTGGGATAATAAAAAAGAACAAAAGTTTAAAGTAAACAGATCTCAATCCCGAGGCAGTTCTCCTCCACAGGAGACCTCTGAAAGGAGGTATAATCTCAGGAATAGGGATAATATTAGGAAACCTGACATGTATCAGGACACTGATACACGTTCCTCTCGTTCCTTTCAGGGTTCGATGAAAAACTCTGGGAGAGAAGGACGGTCAGAACACAAAGAAGAGCGTACAAAGTCCAGAGACAAACAGCACCCTCAAGACTATACTTCCAAAAAAGAAGAAAAGCCAAAATCAAAACCTCAGTTTAAGAAGAAGAAAGTTGCAGTCTAAAGATCAGACATGCCCTGAATTCTGAGGACACAACTTCTGAACGGGGAATGGGCTCAGAAGATGCTAGACAGTGCGGCAGAAGTAACAATAGCTCGCCAGAACCTGATGGAATTTCTGGTGACAGCGGACTTGAATGATTACATCACGGTGGAAACACCGGATACGAGGGTAAGCGTCCCACATAAGTTATATGAAATAACACTCCAAATGGAAGGGAGACAAGCCAGGGAAAGTTAAAGGTCTCTTTTGGAAAAATCTGTCATCTGGTTATGACATCCTATTAGCTGAACAAGATTGGCCGCCAGCGTTCGTTATGGAGTGCCCTAGGGGAGAAACGGTAACTTTTCCAGCCTTCTCCGACCTTGTTCCCATTCATCTAAAACACACATATGCACGGGAGTGGGCAGTTGCCCTAGCTCTAGCATTGTACAAAAATCATGCCGGACGGGATGAGGATTCAACCCACCACGTGATCCCGTTAAAAGTTTCACCAAATGCACAGAGACAATATCCAATAAAGCAAGAAGCTAAAAAACAGGTCAGGGAGATCTTAGATCAACTTGAATATCAAGGGGTGATCGAAAATTGCACCTCATCAATGAACAATCCTTTGTTTCCTGTCATGAAACCTGACAATACATATCGTCTAGTTTTAGATTACAGACATTTAAACACTTGCACTAAGACATTTGCAGTTCAAAATGCACACAGTGCCGCATTAATGAATAACATTGAGGGTCATTACGATGGCGGGCGGACAAAGTCCGCCCGCCACAGTAACGGAATGCGGGACCGTCCGCAAGGGGTGCGGCGGTCCCGCACCTGACATTAGGATGCCACTGCCACCATGGCGGTCCCTATTCCCAGCATTGTGGCGGGCGGTGCTCACAGCACCGCCCGCCACAATGCTGTGAATGCACGTCGTGCATTTGCATTCACAACATGACAGGCACCGCGCGGTGCCTGCCACCTTGTGCATACAAATGCAGGGGGGTACCATAGGTACCCCTCATGTGCACCCCCCACCCCCCAACTCCCTGGGGGCCCGCTACGGGCCCCCGAAGGCAAAGACCACATGCCTTTCCATGGCCACCATGGAAAGGCTGATCACCGCAGGCATTGTAATATGGATGGCGGTGTCTTGCAGACCCAGCCACCATATTAACCTTGTTTTCCGCCAGTCGAAAAGCGGCGGACGGTCTTTCCGTCCGCCGCGGACCCCCCAGCCATCATAATATGGCGGGGGGTCTTTGCTGTGTGGATGGTGGGTGGATCGCCCTGCTGGGCCGGCGGTGACTGCCGCCGGCCCGGCGGGGGCGATCCGCCCGCCATCATAATGACCCCCATTGTGCGGAAAAAATACAAAACTACACTTGATATCTTAAATGGATTTTTCTGCCAAAATATAGTGCCTGAAAGCAGGTATTTGACTGCATTCTCAGCATTGGGGTCCCAGCGACAATTTTGTCATCTCCCCCAAGGGTATAAGAATAGCCCGGGGTTATTTTCAGCAAGAGTAACCGAGTTACTCCAAAATCTTGATGAGGAAGCATTGTCCTATGTGGATGATATTTATCTGACGGACGATGACTTAAAAAGGCACTTGACCAGGGTGAGCACCATAATTATGGGATTCGCCTCTGAGGGCTACAAATTTAATTTAAAAAAATCAAAAATCGCCCACCTCAATGTCCTATTTTTAGGATATGAGCTTTCAAGTGAAGGGAAAAGTCTGGCAGCCAATTTTTTTGAAAAGTGTGCGCTGCTCCAACCTCCAAAATCATTAAAAAATTTACAATCAATACTGGGATTCCTAAATTTCGGCAGAACATACATTTTGGATTACGCGGAAAGTGTAAAACCTTTCTACGACTTAATAAAACCTGACTTTTCAGTTAGACAATGGACACAGGAACACACAAACATCCTACGTTCACAACAAGAAGACATGATAGCTTCAAAACACTTACAGACGCGAGTAAACATACGCAACTTAGTGATCCGTGTAATAGCAGGTCAATGCGGGATCACCTACTTAACCTTCAATGAAGGTGAAACAGTACCAATCGCTTACAAATCACACCTGGACACAAACGCAGAAATGCGTTTCACTTCAACAGAAAAAACCCTGACAGCAGTTCAGACCGCTGTAGCAAGAGAAAGAGCACTGGCTCAGGGAAAGCGCATAATTGTCGTAACACTGGTACCGGCTTTAGAAGCTGTTACAAATGCTAGCATTCCAAATGCAAAAGCCTTACATCCGAGATGGATACAATGGGCTAATTCTCTTACTGCAACGGATGTTGAATACAGATTTGATCCAAGTCTAAAAACACAAGCATTTCTGCAATACGAACAAGAAAACCCTCTGCCGAATGAAATCTTGCCTCTAGATCAGTATGAATATATTATTTACACTGACGGATCAGCTCAACCGGCCATAGGGAGTAAGCAACAATACAGCGCAGCATGTGCTATCGTTAAAGGTCGCATCCGGGATGGAAAGTTCCATCCAAGTTGCACCAAAACGCAATCTCTAGGAGACTGCACGGCTCAGTTGGCAGAGTTAAAAGCGCTGATACTGGCACTGGTGAATACGGATCACGAATTCCCCACACTGAGGGGTCGATTCTGATCTCGGCCGGAAGCGCACCTAACAGTATTCGTCCGGAAAAAATACAAGCCGAACGCGTGTTTCCCGACCGATTCGAACACTCGTCCGAACGAACAAGTATGATGCGCATAACAGCCCAGATTCCGAGCGAGCCGTACTCACCAATTCCAGATCCTGTTCCCCGCCCGAGCCGGATCCGTAAACGCCGATGCGAGTAGCACGGAAGCAAATACACAGCACCTTCCGGCCGGACTAGTACGATGCGCCTTCCGTACGCGCCGAACCCGTCGCTACGTCCGGCACGTCAGAGCATCCAGGAGAGCTGTACATAAGCTCCGATTCGCGCCACAAGACGATCCACGGCGACGAGACGGACAAGCCAGCGACGAGTACGAGTCGAAGCCATGAGAAACCCGAACGAGACGACCCAACCATGAATCCCATCGCGCAGGTCCTACCAATACTCTACATCTATTACCGGGACCAGTACGGACGCGTACGGCGCAGACGGTAAGTCAAACACCCACAACACAAACAAACGACACGTACCCGAAATATGTCACACACACATAGGGATGCACAAATGACGTACACTAGCAACAGCAGAACCATAGGGGCGGGATGGCTATCACCAATGCCATACACACCCATAGGGGGATGGATGCCTACCACTAATACCATCCCCACTCATAGGGGGATGGATGCCTGCCCCTACTACCATCCCCACTCATAGGGGGATGGATGCCTGCCACTACTACCATCCCCACTCATAGGGGGATGGATGCCTACCACTACCACCACCCCTACTCAGGGGGGCCTGGATGCCTGTCACTACTACCCTCCCCACCCATAGGGGGATGGATGCCTACCACTAATACCATCCCCACTCATAGGGGGATGGATGCCTGCCACTACTACCATCCCCACTCATAGGGGATGGATGCCTACCACAACCACCACCCCTACTCAGGGGGGCCTGGATGCCTGTCACTACTACCCTCCCCACTCATAGGGGGATGGATGCCTGCCACTACCACCACCCCTACTCAGGGGGGCCGGGATGCCTGTCACTACTACCCTCCCCAATCATAGGGGGATGGATGCCTGCCACTAATACCATCCACACTCATAGGGGGATGGATGCCTGCCACTAATACCATCCCCACTCATAGGGGGATGGATGCCTGCCACTACTACCATCCCCACTCATAGGGGGATGGATGCCTGCCACTAATACCATCCCCACTCATTGGGGGATGGATGCCTACCACCACCACCCCCCCTACTCATGGGGGCCTGGATGCCTACCACCCACACAACCCCTACTCATAGGACGGGTAATGCATGACACAACCAGCATACTCCAACATAAGGAATGTCTGAAAAATACATCCCCCAACACCATGACAAGCGTGTGTAGTCTGTGTCAAATGCCTACAACACTGAACATGACATTGAACATACAATGTGACCCCCTATCACATGTGTCACACATAAATGTGTGTGGCCTCCACAATGCAAGCAGACCATGACCACTGTGGGAATGGGGTCTAAACCCCCATCATCACACTGACCAAAAGGTAAGTGTGGGGTCCATAGCTGAAGCACATTTTGAACATTGTGGCAATGGGGTCTAAAGCCCCATCACTACA
>CAWUFW010028604.1:0-21211 GCA_963921515.1 Calotriton arnoldi | reverse complement strand
GGGTCGATTCCGATTCGGGCCGGAAAAAGCACCGACCGACTCGGAGCCGGAAAATTTACCGACCGACACGTACCAGTGGCGCCCGACACGCCAAGTACGATGCAAGCCGCGATAAATCCGACCGACACGTCAGGAAACCAAGCCGACCGACCGAGCCGCTCGGAAAATAGCAATCCGGCCGGAAAAACACGCGAATCCAACCGACCGACACGCACCCGGAACAAATCCGACCGAATCGTACCCGCCAACTCCAACCCGCAAAGTACGATGCAAGGCGCGAAAAACCCGACCGAGTCGGACGGAGGACAAGCCGTACGACCGACACGCATACAAAACCGAGCCGAAGCAACACAATACACCGCGACCGACGCGTACGCAGCATACAAAACTGCACAAACACAGCGTGAACGAAACGGAGAACACCGTACGAGACCAATGCAGGGTCCGACTCGGTCACAAGAACGTTTCCAACATACACAAACAGCACAAAGGAAAAATCACCCAAAAAAAGGCCAAACAAGCAATTAGCAAGCCAATAAATACTGGGGGGGTGGGGACAGAGAACAAAGACACACCCACAACTCCACCTATATAAAGGACACAAATCACTACCATGAGCCTTTGCAAATGCCATTCCACTGCCAGCACCCAAGAGAAAGCAACCACACACCCACAGCTCACCCCTCACACAAGCCACACACCATCAGCACACCAACAAATACCTACCTCACATACACCCAGCAAAACACACACTCACACACCCTCACCTGCACACCAACACACACATCACTCACCATCACCACCCATCACCATGCCCCCCAAGAAGAATCCCAAGTTCCTAGATTGTGAATTGGAAGTCCTGGTAGACGAGATCCTCAGGGTGGAGCCACAGCTGTTTGGCACTCTGGTCCAACAGACCCCCATGTCGCAGAAAACCAAGATGTGGGAGAGGATCATCAACAGGGTGAACGCCCAATCACCATGTCGGCGCACAAAGACGGACATCCAGAACAGGTGGTATGACGTGCGCAGGAGGGTACGGGACCTGCTGAAGATAGACTACATCAACAGCCAACATACCGGCAGTGGCCCTCCTGCCAAGCCAATATACCTCAGGCCCTGGGAGGAGAAGGTGCGGGCCATCCTTCCGCCAGTGAGCGTATATGGACTAGAGAACATCCCAGAGCCTGGTGAGTACACAACAAATGTACACAATAAACTGCCACAAAACACACACATCACTGTCAAGGGGAGAGTCAAACCATGCACACATAGCAATTACACAGCAACTAGAACAGAATCATCCCAAAATGTGTATGTCAGTCAGATAAACACAACACATGCCATCAAAAAAGTCACATCCAACTGTGCCAACACATGTACAAACACAACCACAACTACAGCTAGGCAGTGGCACAAATAGAACTAACACACACATCCACACATGTAGCCACCACAACAACACCAACACACAGTGAAGACCACTCAAAGGAAGGAATTCTGTGTATGCTGGCCAAGTCAGTGTAGCCAATAGCATCATGGGAGTCGCAGTCACACATATTGCCCCCCCACAACTGTCCCATCAACACCACCCTGAACCATGCTCACATCACAGGGAGTGGAGAAGGACTCACAAGATGGCTGACACTGGCTACTGCTGTGGGGAGCACAAGGCCCTGCTGCCAACTGTGCACCAACAAACAGCAGGACACCACTGACTGACATCCTGAGAGACAACTTACACTCCCTGCAATGCAAGCACGTTCCATGGTGGGCTATCTGGCTGGCTGGGTGGGAAGGGGGACTTGCAGCACTGACTATAGTCACCAGCACCTCCCCTCACACCCCCCCCCCACACACAAACTCCACAGTACCCACCTGGTAGAATGCAATGCCCTCCATCCTAACACAAGATCCCACAAAGCACCACCATCCTGGGTTATGTTGTGTGAAGCACAGGGACACTCTTGGGACTCTTAGCCAAACAACAGCCAGGACAACACTCCCAGCCATCCTGTCAGCACAGCCAGCCCACCCCACAGGGAAGCAGAGTCAAAAGGAAGGAAGCATGGGCATGCTGGGAAGAGGGGTGGAGGCAATAGCATGATGGGAGTCGTAGTCACTGATATTGGTCACCCCCACAACTGTCCCATCAACACCACCCTGAACCATGCTCACATCACAGGGAGTGGAGAAGGACTCACAAGATGGCTGACACTGGCTACTGCTGTGGGGAGCACAAGGCCCTGCTGCCAACTGTGCACCAACAAACAGCAGGACACCACTGACTGACATCCTGAGAGACAACTTACACTCCCTGCAATGCAAGCACGTTCCATGGTGGGATATCTGGCTGGCTGGGTGGGAAGGGGGACTTGCAGCACTGACCATAGTCACCAGCACCTCCCCTCACACCCCCCAACACAAACTCCACAGTACCCACCTGGTAGAATGCAATGCCCTCCATCCTAACACAAGATCCCACAAAGCACCACCACCCTGGGTTATGTTGTGTGAAGCACAGGGACACTCTTGGGACTCTTAGCCAAACAACTGCCAGGACAACACTCCCAGCCATCCTGTCAGCACAGCCAGCCCACCCCACAGGGAAGCAGAGTCAAAGGAAGGAAGCATGGGCATGCTGGGAAGGGGGGTGGAGGCAATAGCATGATGGGAGTCGTAGTCACAGACATTGCTCAGCCTCACAACTGGCCCATCAACACCACCCTGAACCATGCTCACATCACAGGGAGTGGAGAAGGACTCACAAGATGGCTGACACTGGCTACTGCTGTGGGGAGCACAAGGCCCTGCTGCCAACTGTGCACCAACAAACAGCAGGACACCACTGACTGACATCCTGAGAGACAACTTACACTCCCTGCAATGCAAGCACGTTCCATGGTGGGCTATCTGGCTGGCTGGGTGGGAAGGGGGACTTGCAGCACTGACTATAGTCACCAGCACCTCCCCTCACACCCCCCCCCCACACAAACTCCACAGTACCCACCTGGTAGAATGCAATGCCCTCCATCCTAACACAAGATCCCACAAAGCACCACCACCCTGGGTTATGTTGTGTGAAGCACAGGGACACTCTTGAGACTCTTAGCCAAACAACTGCCAGGACAACACTCCCAGCCATCCTGTCAGCACAGCCAGCCCACCCCACAGGGAAGCAGAGTCAAAAGGAAGGAAGCATGGGCATGCTGGGAAGAGGGGTGGAGGCAATAGCATGATGGGAGTCGTAGTCACTGATATTGGTCACCCCCACAACTGTCCCATCAACACCACCCTGAACCATGCTCACATCACAGGGAGTGGAGAAGGACTCACAAGATGGCTGACACTGGCTACTGCTGTGGGGAGCACAAGGCCCTGCTGCCAACTGTGCACCAACAAACAGCAGGACACCACTGACTGACATCCTGAGAGACAACTTACACTCCCTGCAATGCAAGCACGTTCCATGGTGGGCTATCTGGCTGGCTGGGTGGGAAGGGGGACTTGCAGCACTGACTATAGTCACCAGCACCTCCCCTCACCCCCCCCACACAAACTCCACAGTACCCACCTGGTAGAATGCAATGCCCTCCATCCTAACACAAGATCCCACAAAGCACCACCACCCTGGGTTATGTTGTGTGAAGCACAGGGACACTCTTGGGACTCTTAGCCAAACAACTGCCAGGACAACACTCCCAGCCATCCTGTCAGCACAGCCAGCCCACCCCACAGGGAAGCAGAGTCAAAAGGAAGGAAGCATGGGCATGCTGGGAAGAGGGGTGGAGGCAATAGCATGATGGGAGTCGTAGTCACTGATATTGGTCACCCCCACAACTGTCCCATCAACACCACCCTGAACCATGCTCACATCACAGGGAGTGGAGAAGGACTCACAAGATGGCTGACACTGGCTACTGCTGTGGGGAGCACAAGGCCCTGCTGCCAACTGTGCACCAACAAACAGCAGGACACCACTGACTGACATCCTGAGAGACAACTTACACTCCCTGCAATGCAAGCACGTTCCATGGTGGGATATCTGGCTGGCTGGGTGGGAAGGGGGACTTGCAGCACTGACCATAGTCACCAGCACCTCCCCTCACACCCCCCCCAACACAAACTCCACAGTACCCACCTGGTAGAATGCAATGCCCTCCATCCTAACACAAGATCCCACAAAGCACCACCACCCTGGGTTATGTTGTGTGAAGCACAGGGACACTCTTGGGACTCTTAGCCAAACAACTGCCAGGACAACACTCCCAGCCATCCTGTCAGCACAGCCAGCCCACCCCACAGGGAAGCAGAGTCAAAAGGAAGGAAGCATGGGCATGCTGGGAAGAGGGGTGGAGGCAATAGCATGATGGGAGTCGTAGTCACAGACATTGCTCAGCCTCACAACTGGCCCATCAACACCACCCTGAACCATGCTCACATCACAGGGAGTGGAGAAGGACTCACAAGATGGCTGACACTGGCTACTGCTGTGGGGAGCACAAGGCCCTGCTGCCAACTGTGCACCAACAAACAGCAGGACACCACTGACTGACATCCTGAGAGACAACTTACACTCCCTGCAATGCAAGCACGTTCCATGGTGGGCTATCTGGCTGGCTGGGTGGGAAGGGGGACTTGCAGCACTGACTATAGTCACCAGCACCTCCCCTCACACCCCCCCCCCACACAAACTCCACAGTACCCACCTGGTAGAATGCAATGCCCTCCATCCTAACACAAGATCCCACAAAGCAACACCACCCTGGGTTATGTTGTGTGAAGCACAGGGACACTCTTGAGACTCTTAGCCAAACAACTGCCAGTCCAACACTCCCAGCCATCCTGTCAGCACAGCCAGCCCACCCCACAGGGAAGCAGAGTCAAAAGGAAGGAAGCATGGGCATGCTGGGAAGAGGGGTGGAGGCAATAGCATGATGGGAGTCGTAGTCACTGATATTGGTCACCCCCACAACTGTCCCATCAACACCACCCTGAACCATGCTCACATCACAGGGAGTGGAGAAGGACTCACAAGATGGCTGACACTGGCTACTGCTGTGGGGAGCACAAGGCCCTGCTGCCAACTGTGCACCAACAAACAGCAGGACACCACTGACTGACATCCTGAGAGACAACTTACACTCCCTGCAATGCAAGCACGTTCCATGGTGGGATAACTGACTGGGTGGGTGGGTGGGTGGGAAGGAGGTCTGGCTGTCAACCAAACACAATCAATGCAGACCATGTTCACACCCCAGAGAATACATAGAAATGCCCAAATAATGCAGGACAATGTGCCACACCAATATCAACCCCTGACTGTGACGACTTAGGACAATACAATGTACAGGCCCGCACCCCGAGGCACAGTCACAACTGTCAGGTGTGTCAACCACTGATGCCTGCAGAAACATGACATACATTGTTTGTGTCTCCCAAAAACAGGTGATGATAGGGACACAGCAGCAGACGCTGAGGAGTCCCAGTCCCAGGCTCAAGAGGATGCCGAGCTCACTGGCGTCGTACAGCCTCTGTCCTCCTCGGACGATGAAGAACAACCTGGCACATCCGGTGCAAGTCAACATGCTGCACCAGCAGGACCACCAGCTGCAGCACCAGCAGGTCCACCAGCTGCACCCCCTGCACCCACCCCTCCAACGACTGTCACCACGAATACCATCCCTGCCGACATGGACAGAATAAGGAACAACACCAGCGCAGTGACCCTGGACCAACCTGGGGCCATGGACACCACCACCACCACCCCCAAGGTGGACCAGGGTTATCTGTGCGTGCAACTACACACACTGCACATGTCAGCAGGGGTGGTGGGAGGGGTGGGAGACAGAGGTCGCTGCTTGCAGACGTTGCTGGTGTGCATGAAGACCCACAACTGGTACGCATAGCTGATGCGTACCAGTCCAGCACCGGAGAGCTCAGCCAGGTAGTGGGGCTCCTCAGAGACATCAAACAGCAGCAGGCTGCCCATCATGCCCGCTTGGACTCCCACATGTCCCACGTGGAGTCACACATGTCACGTGTGGACTCCCACATGTCCCGCGTGGAGTCCAAGTGGGATGTACTACATGAGATGACGGCGGTGCACAGGGACATTTTACAATGCCTCCGCCAGATGAACAGCAACCAGTTCACACCTCCCTGTGTGCCAACAACATCTGGTACCGAACAAACTGCAACTGCCACAGGGAGGGAGGAGGACTCTGGCGGAGAGTCCCCTGCACCGCAGCAGCCTGCACTTGAGGGCCCCCCCCAAGAAGAGGGGTCGTCCGAGGAGGGGAAAGTGAGAGGCTGATGGCCAAGCGCAACTCCCAGGAAGCCTGAACCTGTTCTGGATTTTTGCCTTTGTGCACAGACTGTTCACCCTGTTGATGGCAACACTACTCCCACACATTGCATGGGGAGTACAAGTTGGAACAATGTGTCAGACAACTGTGGCCCCGATACTGGGGATCCTGTCTACCTGGACTTTCTATTCATCTAGGAACTTGGGATTGCAAGATTCATGTACAGCACAATCCATCCTATGCACTATTATCACAGATGTATCACAATAAACACACTAATACACCATACTTGCCTCTGTCGTGATTCCAACGTGGGTGCTGTTATGGGGATGATGAACTGCAAAATTACACTGTGTATGCGAACTGCAACAGCAAGGACAACACAGGCATGTGAGTACAGGCAACGTGACACATATGAGGGAGACACACCACCAGGGCTACACAACACATACACACCTAGGCCATCTGACTCATTGCCTACACTGATGTTGCCAGGGAAGACGGTGCAATGCACAGACACCACACCCATTCCCAGTTGTAGTCAAGTAGCCCACAGGTGCAGTAAGCAAATGGCAGTCAAATGTGTGACCACAGACAACGCACATCACTAAGTGAAGCACAGGTTTATTACACAGTAGCAACATGCCGTAACCACTACAGATGCAAGGTAACCCCACCTGGTAGCGGGCACACAGTCAACAACTGTAGACAGAAGGAAGTCCATGGGTGTGGCGCACATCACCTGTAGGGACACAACAGCTACCAGCCTGGATGTGCAATCACGTCGTCGGTGGACACAGTTGACCAAAAGAATCTGAAAGTACCCTGTGAAGGACAGAAATGACACACAGTCAAAAGCAATGCAGTACAGGACAGAACAGCAAAACTCATGCACAATACATGTTACAAGATACCCACCCAGAACCAAGTTAGCATGTCAACACTGTTGGGGAGTACAGCCCACCTGTCACCACACATCGCAACACACATCCTGTCAAGTAGCCCATGGACACACTCCAACTGCACCAGAGCACCACCCACACATCATGCCAACTCACATCATTCACATGACACCTCAGGATACTCACATTCAGCTAAAGAAGTTGGTGATGAGCTGTGTGCGGACATCACCATCACCATCATCATCATCATCGTCACTGGCATCGTGGTCCAGGCCAGGATCCTCCACAGGTGGCGGATGTTGGTCATCGTCATCCTGGATGAGAGGCAACTCCTTCCGCACTGCCAGGTTGTGTAGCATGCAGCAGACGATGATAATCTTGCACACTTTCGCAGGGGCATATGGGAGGGACCCTCCGGTCTTGTCCAGGCAGCGGAAGCGGCTCTTCAGGAGACCAAAGGTCCGCTCAATCACTCTCCTGGTCCGACCATGTGCCTCATTGTAGCGCATCTGGGCAGGTGTCACAGGGTTCCTGAGGGGTGTCAGCAACCACGGCATGTTGGGGTATCCCGAGTCACCTACGGACAGACAAGTGCACATCAGCTGACTTGGAAAAGTGGGCGGAATACTACAGATCAGATCACACACAATGGCACAAAGTCAGTACACACCGACAAGCCAGGCACGCTGGTTCTGCATCTGTGCCATCAACCTGGGGATGCGACTACTCCTCATCACAAAGGCATCGTGTGCTGAACCAGGGAAACGGGCACACACGTGTGTGATGGTCATGTCTGCAAGACACACCACCAGTGCATTGACCGAGTGGTAGTGCTTGCGGTTCCTGTAGGCCTGCTCCTGGGCCTGTGGTGGTACCAAAGCCACATGTGTCCCATCAATGGAGCCAATGACATGCGGCATCCTCCCCAGGGCATAAAAGTCACTCTTCACGTCAGTGAGTCGTACGCAGTCTAGGGAAATAGATGTACCGGTTCAGGAAGAGCAACATTGCCGCCAAGAAATCGCGGAGCACACGGCTGAACATGGTCTGTGACATCCCACCAGCAGACGCCACAGTATGTTGGAAGGTACCGGTGGCAAAGAAGTGTAGGGCTGCCATCACCTTCACCTTGGGGGTCAGCGCTGTAGGATACGGCCGGCCAGGCTGCAAATGTGGGGACAACTGCACTGCCAAATCCTCAATCAGCTGCCTGGTGAAGCGGTACCGTCGGATGCTGTCCCGTTCCACCATCGTTGCCAGGTCTGGGAATGGCCGATGGACAGCAGGAGCCCTGCAGTGCAGAGGAGAAGTAAGCAAGATCGTCAGTCACCCCACATATGCGGCATTGAACACACTCAAGATCCCAACATACATCATCATGAGGCACAACTACATGAAGTGTGCAGTACCGGAACGACATGTATGGTACATACATGGCCAACATCTGTCAACACGGTCCTACAGGTGGCATCAATTTGTCCCAGGTTGGCCCATTGGATATCATGATGCTGTGTCACAGTCACCCCCCAGTGACATGTGAGGACAGATGTGCCCCAGGCACCACAGCTCAACGACAGGCACATTCCCAGGGACCCTGTAATGCCACATGGACACTGGCATCACCTGGAGTATCATGTGTACACCACAACAAAACAAACATGACCCCCACAGGTAGTGGCCACACTTGCCATGGCAGGAGAGCCATGGACGTCTGTGACACACACGCACAACATCAGAGTCCATGCACACACAACGTGGATGTGGAGACTGTCTCCCATTGTGCACATGAAATCAGAGACATTGTAAACACTACATGCACAAAGACTGTGGAGGGCCATCACTATTGTGCCACTGGGACACCCTGGCTCAAACATACCGTCCCACATGGGACTCACGGGGTATGTGACATGACATACACAAACACCACTGTGAAATGTGACCATGGCACATGCACAGATATGAACAGTTGCACATCACAGTGGTCACGTACACGTAACACCCAGGATCCTGTCCCCATTAACACGTGCACAGCCTGGGGGTGGCTGCCCACAGGTGACACCCACAGGACAACATGTACACCAACATACACACAATAGGAAATGCAGCCTTACATGCCTTATGATAAGGTTTGGACAGGCTGTCGTGATGTAGGTGTGCCCCTCACTCCCTGGGAGCTATCTGTGGCTGGCATATGTCCATCTGAGACAGGCATGCTGACATATGCCAGTCACATGTACAGTGATGCGTTGAACAGCAATGGACCGATCGGTGCCTCCGGCCGGCCCATTGCATTCAATGTGTGCGGGTACGCGTTGTACCCCTGTGCGCGTTGAACAGCAATGGACCGATCGGTGTCTCCGGCCGGCCCATTGCTTTCAATGTGTGCGGGTGCGCGTTGTACCCCTGTGCGCGTTGAACAGCAATGGACCGATCGGTGCCTCCGGCCGGCCCATTGCATTCAATGTGTGCGGGTACGCGTTGTACCCCTGTGCGCATTGAACAGCAATGGACCGATCGGTGTCTCCGGCCGGCCCATTGCTTTCAATGTGTGCGGGTACGCGTTGTACCCCTGTGCGCGTTGAACAGCAATGGACCGATCGGTGTCTCCGGCCGGCCCATTGCTTTCAATGTGTGCGGGTACGCGTTGTACCCCTGTGCGCGTTGAACAGCAATGGACCGATCGGTGCCTCCGGCCGGCCCATTGCATTCAATGTGTGCGGGTACGCGTTGTACCCCTGTGCGCGTTGAACAGCAATGGACCGATCGGTGTCTCCGGCCGGCCCATTGCTTTCAATGTGTGCGGGTACGCGTTGTACCCCTGTGCGCGTTGAACAGCAATGGACCGATCGGTGTCTCCGGCCGGCCCATTGCTTTCAATGTGTGCGGGCACGCGTTGTACCCCTGTGCGTGTTGAACAGCAATGGACCGATCGGTGCCTCCGGCCGGCCCATTGCATTCAATGTGTGCGGGTACGCGTTGTACCCCTGTGCGCGTTGAACAGCAATGGACCGATCGGTGTCTCCGGCCGGCCCATTGCTTTCAATGTGTGCGGGTACGCGTTGTACCCCTGTGCGCGTTGAACAGCAATGGACCGATCGGTGCCTCCGGCCGGCCCATTGCATTCAATGTGTCGGGTACAGCGTTGTACCCCTGTGCGCGTTGAACAGCAATGGACCGATCGGTGTCTCCGGCCGGCCCATTGCTTTCAATGTGTGCGGGTACGCGTTGTACCCCTGTGCGCGTTGAACAGCAATGGACCGATCGGTGTCTCCGGCCGGCCCATTGCTTTCAATGTGTGCGGGTACGCGTTGTACCCCTGTGCGCGTTGAACAGCAATGGACCGATCGGTGCCTCCGGCCGGCCCATTGCATTCAATGTGTGCGGGTACGCGTTGTACCCCTGTGCGCGTTGAACAGCAATGGACCGATCGGTGTCTCCGGCCGGCCCATTGCTTTCAATGTGTGCGGGTACGCGTTGATACCCCTGTGCGCGTTGAACAGCAATGGACCGATCGGTGCCTCCGGCCGGCCCATTGCATTCAATGTGTGCGGGTACGCGTTGTACCCCTGTGCGCGTTGAACAGCAATGGACCGATCGGTGCCTCCGGCCGGCCCATTGCATTCAATGTGTGCGGGTACGCGTTGTACCCCTGTGCGCGTTGAACAGCAATGGACCGATCGGTGCCTCCGGCCGGCCCATTGCATTCAATGTGTGCGGGTACGCGTTGTACCCCTGTGCGCGTTGAACAGCAATGGACCGATCGGTGCCTCCGGCCGGCCCATTGCATTCAATGTGTGCGGGTACGCGTTGTACCCCTGTGCGCGTTGTACCTCAATGGACCGATCGGTGCGCACCCATTGACAATGGGCTTGCCTGGCAACGGACGCGTTTTCGAATTTCGAACGAGTCGGTTGCTGGAAAATCAGTTGGTCACCCACAACAATGTTGCAAAATCATGTATGTCATGAAGTTGAAATTTTGAAGGATGCTGTGGGCGTGTTTTGGTGCTGCTATTCCATGGATTGGCCAGATTCAGAAGATGCAAACGACTTGGACCTATCACTTTGGACACAAGGGACAGTATCTGCCTCTCCAGCACATATATATTGCTGCATGTTCCCCTGAGAGCCCACTTGCCTGCACTACATGCTCCAGGACGACATCTGCCACTGCACTGCTGCTGTCTCTGCCCCTCTGGACCCTGCAATGGCACGTACTGTGGAGAGAGCCCCAGCCTTCAGCCTTGAGGAGAACCAGGCCCTGCTGGACAGCCTACTTCCACAGTACAGCAAGCTGTATGGGACACCAGGGGAGCAGGTGAGTGTTCTGTGCACTGCCTTTCTGAATGTGCATTTTGTCTGACTAGCAAGGCTGAGAGTCAGCACACCACTGGCTAGCAGGCTCACTGAGTAGTTGTCACCCCCATAGTGTGTAGTGACTTGCACTGGACAGGTATGGTGCAGTGACAGTGCTTCTGAACAGGGTTTTACTCCCCATGCAATGATACCATGTAGTGACTTCTGGAAAACTGTCCATGGGCAGCCGTGCACTGCCTGGGTACACCATGTGCCCCTGTGATTGCGACATGTATATGCAACTGTGTCATGCACGGATATGTTGCATGTGTAGTAATGGCCTTATCACTTTGTCATCCTGACAGGCTTCTGCCCATCGGAAGCATGAGATCTGGAAGGACATCGTCCGGGCTGTCCGGTCCGTGGGGGTCTACAAGCGCCGGATCCGCAACTGCCAAAAGAGGTGGCAGGACCTTCGGGGCTGGACCCGGAGGATTGCACGGGTTCAGCTGAAGCTGTCGCCTCCTCGCAGGAGGGGCGGAACACGGACCCTGACCCCCCACATGCTCAGGATCCTGGCGGTGGTCTTTCCAGACCTGGATGGGCAGCTGAAGGCCAGAGAGCAGCAAGGAGGGGGTGAGTCAAAGACTGCACTGTGTACTCTGTCTAACATGCTATGTGCCCTCCTCGGGCCAGGTTGAACTGCCACAGTACAGCAGTCATGTTGTCCAGGAGCCATGTCCCTCTATTGTGCACTGCCCACTCCTCATCTGATACCCAGGTGTGGCCCTTACATGCAGGGAATTCTGTCACTTAGGACTGTGTCCTTGCAGTTTGCTTGACTCAAGGTGGGAGACAGCATCTGTTTCCCTGACTCTGTGGTGGGCATCATGGGTGGGTCCATTGCTTACACAATGCCTGTATTCTGACATGTATTCAGCGTGTTACTTTGATCTGTGGTCCAATTGCTGAGCTGATCCACCACATGTGGCTGGGGTACCTGGCACACACCCATGCTGCGGGTGGGAACAATGTTTGGGCCCCAGGAGTATGTATATGACGTGTGTCACACATACTTAGCCAGCTGCCTACAGTCCAGGGCTCATCCCTCATTCATGTGGGGCTGGACAGTCATGCCTACTCCAGGCCATACAATACACTCTGTACTCCCACTCCCGTGTATCAGCGGACACATTGTGCACAGTGATTTGACCCCTCAGGTGTCTGCCTCTGTGTCAGTGTGCTGTGGATTAGTCGCCAGGACTGCTGTGGAGTTTCTTGGTAGGGGCTCAGCATGCCACTGGAGATGTGACCATAGGAGACGATACTTGTGTGACACATAGGTGTCTGATCAGCTGCCCATGCAGAATGGGGCATGTAAATGTGAAGTTCAGGCAGCTGTTCCCCATGCACAGCAGAGTGTGAGGGGCTCAGGTTCAGAGGGTAGTGTCACAGGTCTCCCATATGTCCAATAGGTATGACCTGGACAGATGAGGGTTAAGAGGATGTGTTGTGGGGGGGATGTACATGTGCACTTGTGCAGCTCCAGGACTTGCATTCCCCATGACCTACTATTGTGACACAGTGCAGAGTGTTGTTGTCTGGCTGCAAAGTCATACATCACTGAGACAGTGATGTATGACTTTGCAGTCATGCCTCCGCCATGGCATGTGTCTACTGATTGGTGATCCTGCAGGGGAGTGACATGTGCTACATGCACACCATAGTGGCGCTGGCTATCAGGACATGGGTGCATCATGGTGTCTGTCGCTGGTATGCATCACATGCATTTCCTATTTGACTCTGGGCATCCCTTACATCCGTAAACCTGTACTGACTCAGTGGCAAGAGCTGTGATGTGTCCACACCGTGTCCTCTGCACTGTCCAACTACTGTGTACTTGGTGCATGTGTCAACACTGGGGTGTTGCAATCCAACAGACACCAGACAGATGGGTGCAAGGCCATCTGGGATGTGAGTGCCATGCTTGGCATCAGACTGACAATTGACTTCTCCTGTTCAATTAGTGCACTTTTAGCAATGTACAACTAATGATGCCAGGGCTTGCTCTGTGATGTGCTGTGCTCACAGTGGTGTGTGCGTTATGTGCAGGTGACTGATGTCTGTCTGTTTCCCCATTGTTTGCAGATACATCCACGGCCACGGAAGGGGACAGCTCCACGGACCAGGAGGAGCCGGAGAGCCAGACTGGGTCAGCAGCCGAGGAGTGGTCGGAGGGACCCAGTGGCACGGAGGGCGAGGGGAGCCACACCGAGGAGTCCTCAGCAGCATCCACCTCAGCTGAGGACCAGAGCAACTCGGAGGATGACTCCCTTGTGGAGGCGGGTGTCAGCAGCCACCACACCCCAGCTAGTGTTGCTGTCCCCGCCACCACCAGCACCACCACCGCCCTCCCATCGGCTCCCATTCCCCAGGTCCGTGGAGGCTCCCATGTCCGGGAGCGTGTCTCCTTTGGGCCAGGCACCGCACCCCCTGCCCCTGTGTCCCCTGCTTCCCTGAGTGAGGAGTCTGTGTACCTCCTTCGCCAGCTCCATGTAGGGCAGACAGCCATGCTGAGTGTCCTCCATGCGCACACCGCGCTGTTGACTCAGCTGGTGTCGTTCATGGAGGGCATCTCATCGGGCATGTCTGACCTACAGAGGGGCAATAGGTCCATGGACTCCTCCCTGACGGCAGCAGTGTCCCTCCTCAAACGGTCCCTCACCCCTCCTGCCTCTGCTCCATCCACACTCCCCAGCACCTTACCCATCCCAGGCACACACACACCGGCACAGGCACACACCAGCACACACACATCCAGCACACTGACACACACGCCAATGACAAAACGCACACGCACGCACATTCAGGGGACTGAAGCCAGACTCACAGGGGATGGGGCCCTGGAACACACACACGCATCCACATGCACTGCGCAGTCCTCAGTTCCCTCTCCCTCCAAAGCACCCTCCCTTGCCTCACCTGCAACCCCAAAGTCACAGCAGCTCTTCCTCTGTGACCTCGGCCTCTTCCCCACCGATGAAGCTGCTCCAGCATCCCGGGGGAAGAGGAAGCCCACCCACACGGAGCAGAGTGCCCCTCGCCCCCGGACACCCTCCCCCAGGCGCAGACGGACTGAGGCCCCCACCCGCAAGTCCCCCGGAGTGCTAAGAGCAAGACCCCGCCACCGCCCTGCAGCTCAGGCACAAGGTCTCCGTCCTCCATCCCTCAGGCCCCCACTGCACAGGTGCCCCCACCACACCCTGCCCCAGGTTCCCCCACCCACAGATATACCATCCCCAAGATGCTCCGGCCTTCTCCCCCTGCCACTTGCTCTCCCAGCACCACACCCCCGCTGCGCTTGTCTGTGCCACTGATGTGGTGAGGGTGTCCTCCCCCTCTGTCCAACCCACCTTGCCTGTTCCCCATTCTCCTCCCCTGGAGGTAGGCACTGCAGTGGAGTCCACTACCGCCCTGTCTGACTTGGGCACTGCAGTGGCGGACCTGTCCACCCCATCTGCAGGGTCCACTGCAGTTGTGCCGGCACCCACGACATCTGTGTCATGCCCCCCAGTTGTGCCGGCACACACCATGTCAGACACCTCCACTGCAGTTGTCAGTGGCTCTCCAGCACCCACCACCCCTTCCCTGACTCCCCCTGGTGAGCCCTGATCCTGTCCCTGCGGTGCCTGGCCTGCCCCCCGGTTGCCCCTCCTAGTGGATTGTCCCTGGTATTGTGCAGGCATGCGTAGGGTGACATCTGCCAGTGTCACCCTGTTTGAACTTTGACAATGGACTGGCCATTGGCCTTTGCTCTAATTTCTTCTGGACGTCGTTATCAAACAACACATATGCTGAATAAAGCAACTTTCTTTTCTCTAGTGCTCATGCTTCAGATGTACATGTTGTTGGTGCAGCTAACCATGCCCTTGCTGCAGTGATGGTGATATCTGGTCTCATGATTATGAAGTGTTACTGTGCAGGAACCCATGTGGTCCAGGGGGAATGTGTCCTATCATGTGGTGTATCCATGTCATCAATAGCAGCATCTGAGGGTGTCATGTGTTCAGTATTTGGCAATGGGTTTCCTACTTACATTGGCAATTTCATATCTGTGGCTTCCACCCCTGCACATCTGTTGTGCCTGCCATCGTTGCATTTGTCTACTTCCCTGACCGTGTTGCCATCTCCAGTGGACATGCAGGTTTGGGCATCAATGGGGAGGGACTCATCCGTGTAGTCAGTGCAACATTGCTATACAAGTGTGTTGGATCTGTGCTGATGATTCCGTTGGCACATCCATGACCAGGCTGATGTGATGGGAGCCCTCATTTGGTGCTAATTGTTGATTGTGTGACCAAGTGCTCAGCTGACATGATGGGGCCCTACTGAGGCAACATATGGCACAGCTTTCCTCACACAGGAGTGGAGTCCCCTCATGGCAGTGTGTACACGTGTGACATTGCCTGCGCCCAAGGTGTGTGTTGTATGTGCATGTCTGTGTGTTCACTTCCATTCATCTGCGCATGCTGTGATCCCTAGTGTTGTACCTGTTTGTGATGCTTGCTGACTTGAGCTATGTTCCCCCAAAGTCTTCTCCCTGTGTTCTCTGTGATGTGGGTGCATGGCACATTACTGGTCATCAGGGTGTCACCCATAGGTGTGTTTGCTGTCAGGGCAGAGTTTGTGTGCAGACGCAGATGGGTCACAGTCAGGTTTCCCTTTGGCACTTGTTGTTTGCCCCTGTCATGTGATTTCCAGTTTGTGTTATCTTTCAGTGATTGTGACACGTTGTGTGTGTGACTGCTGGCACTCCTCAGGGTCCGGGCTGCAATGTTGGTTGTTGTCTATGTGTGTTCTTTGTGGGTGACCTTGGCTTCTTCATTGGTGTGTGACTGTGGCTGGGATCCCATTGGTCGGTGTGGTATTGCCGTCATGTCCATGTACAGCGTAGTGTGCAGTGTGTCAGACATTCAGGAGTCTTGTTGAGTGTCCATGTGTGATGTGTTTCTACACCTTGGTTCCCACCCACCACCCTGGAATAGTCATGGGTGCATGTGCAATGTCACCAGTGCATGTGTACTTCACTGCTGCACATTGTTGGAGGTCGAGGGTGTGGTCTTGAGTGTGTGCAGATGAGAGTTGTTGCCCGGCTAGGCCCCTGCCTCCATGTTGGCCTTGGCTTACTGGCCATGCTGATTGATTTGTGCTTGTGTAGGTGTGATGGTAGTTTGTTGCTCAGGACACCTGACTGTGGTTCACAGTGTGAACGACATTTAGCTTTGTCATCACAGTGGTATTTTTATTCAGCCCAGGGTCACCACATTGTGGGGGCCCTGGGGGTGGTGCTGTGGTGTGTCTGTGACTTGCTGTGTCAGTTGTTGTTCCTACGTGCCTGTGTGACATGTGTGTTTTGTGCTCCCTCTCACCTGTCAATGCCTGCTTGCCCACATAGGGGATTTGGATCCATGAGTTACCTTAGTGTGGCAGTGTATGCACATCTGTATGATTGGTATTCAGCTCTCCTCATGTGTTGTGTTGTTGCCTGGGGACACTGGCACCCCCACCCCTCACCTGCTGTGTATGATGACAGTGTTGGTCTGCCTGTTTGTGTTTGTGCATCTGCACCACTGCATTGGCATATCTTGGGTGTGCCATTGGCTGTATGTTGTTTGGTGTGTTTCCCCTGCTGTCCCTGGGACTCCTAGGTCATCGGTCAGCACAGTGATCATGGTTTGTGTGTCCCATTGCTGCCATGGTATCGTATCTGTTCACCTCACATCTGCTGTCTCCACAGGGTATCTGCATTTGTGTGCCCATTGGTGCAAATATGTGGTTCTGCATTCTGATGGTCACTTCTGTCATTGTGTCATTGATGACTGTTGACGGTCTCAGCCCCCATGGGTGTTGTTTGTCTGCACATGGCCAAAGGAATGTTTCATTTGCACTGCAGTATTTGGCTCCCCCAATTTATGTTGCAATGGGACACATACACTACTTTGCCACAGATGAGTTTTTGGTTCTGTGACCAGGAATGATCCATGCAGTTTGGCAGTTGCAGCTCTTTCTTTGTCAACAATTACCTTTTGGTCACTGTGATGATGAGGGTGTAGACCCCATTGCCACAATGGTCAAAATGTGCTTCAGCTATGGACCCCACACTTGCCTTTTGGTCACTGTGATGATGGGGGTTTAGTCCCCATTGCCACAATGGTCAAAATGTGCTTCAGCTATGGACCCCACACTTGCCTTTTGGTCACTGTGATGATGGGGGTTTAGTCCCCATTGCCACAATGGTCAAAATGTGCTTCAGCTATGGACCCCACACTTGCCTTTTGGTCACTGTGATGATGGGGGTTTAGGCCCCATTGCCACAATGGTCATGGGCTGCTTGCATTGTGGGTGCCACACACATATATGTGTGGCACATGTGCTAGGGGTCACATTGTATGTTCAAAGTCATGTTCGGTGTTGTAGGCATTTGACACAGCCTGCTCACACGCTTGTCATGGTGGTGGGGGATGTCTTAATCTTGCATTCCCTAGGTTGTGGTGTGCTTGTTGTGTCATGCATTGTCCATCCTATGAGTGGGGGTGGTAGTAGTGGTAGGCATCCAGCCCCCTGGCTAAGGGTGGTAGTAGTGGTAGGCATCCTGCCCCCTGGCTAAGGGTGGTAGTAGTGGTAGGCTTCCTGCCCCCCTGGCTAAGGGTGGTAGTAGTGGTGGGCATCCTGCCCCCCTGGGTGAGGGTGGTAGTAGTGGTGGGCATCCTGCCCCCTGGCTAAGGGTGGTAGTAGTGGTAGGCATCCTGCCACCCTGGCTAAGGGTGGTAGTAGTGGTGGGCATCCTGCCACCCCTGGCTAAGGGTGGTAGTAGTGGTGGGCATCCTGCCCCCTGGCTAAGGGTGGTAGTAGTGGTAGGCATCCTGCCACCCTGGCTAAGGGTGGTAGTAGTGGTAGGCATCCTGCCCCCCCTGGGTGAGGGTGGTAGTAGTGGTAGGCTTCCTGCCCCCCTGGCTAAGGGTGGTAGTAGTGGTGGGCATCCTGCCCCCTGGCTGAGGGTGGTAGTAGTGGTGGGCATCCTGCCCCCTGGCTAAGGGTGGTAGTAGTGGTAGGCATCCTGCCCCCTGGCTAAGGGTGGTAGTAGTGGTAGGCATCCTGCCACCCTGGCTAAGGGTGGTAGTAGTGGTAGGCATCCTGCCCCCTGGCTAAGGGTGGTAGTAGTGGTAGGCTTCCTGCCCCCTGGCTAAGGGTGGTAGTAGTGGTGGGCATCCTGCCCCCCTGGGTGAGGGTGGTAGTAGTGGTGGGCATCCTGCCCCCTGGCTAAGGGTGGTAGTAGTGGTAGGCATCCTGCCCCCCTGGCTAAGGGTGGTAGTAGTGGTAGGCATCCTGCCCCCCTGGCTGAGGGTGGTAGTAGTGGTGGGCATCCTGCCCCCTGGCTAAGGGTGGTAGTAGTGGTAGGCATCCTGCCCCCTGGCTAAGGGTGGTAGTAGTGGTAGGCATCCTGCCACCCTGGCTAAGGGTGGTAGTAGTGGTAGGCATCCTGCCCCCCTGGGTGAGGGTGGTAGTAGTGGTAGGCTTCCTGCCCCCTGGCTAAGGGTGGTAGTAGTGGTAGGCATCCTGCCACCCTGGCTAAGGGTGGTAGTAGTGGTAGGCATCCTGCCCCCCTGGGTGAGGGTGGTAGTAGTGGTGGGCATCCTGCCCCCTGGCTAAGGGTGGTAGTAGTGGTAGGCATCCTGCCCCCTGGCTAAGGGTGGTAGTAGTGGTAGGCATCCTGCCCCCTGGCTAAGGGTGGTAGTAGTGGTAGGCATCCTGCCCCCTGGCTAAGGGTGGTAGTAGTGGTAGGCATCCTGCCCCCTGGCTAAGGGTGGTAGTAGTGGTAGGCATCCTGCCCCCTGGCTAAGGGTGGTAGTAGTGGTGGGCATCCTGCCCCCCTGGGTGAGGGTGGTAGTAGTGGTGGGCATCCTGCCCCCCTGGCTAAGGGTGGTAGTAGTGGTAGGCATCCTGCCACCCTGGCTAAGGGTGGTAGTAGTGGTAGGCATCCTGCCACCCTGGCTAAGGGTGGTAGTAGTGGTAGGCATCCTGCCCCCTGGGTGAGGGTGGTAGTAGTGGTAGGCTTCCTGCCCCCTGGCTAAGGGTGGTAGTAGTGGTGGGCATCCTGCCCCCCTGGGTGAGGGTGGTAGTAGTGGTGGGCATCCTGCCCCCTGGCTAAGGGTGGTAGTAGTGGTAGGCATCCTGCCCCCTGGCTAAGGGTGGTAGTGGTGGTAGGCATCCTGCCACCCTGGCTAAGGGTGGTAGTAGTGGTAGGCATCCTGCCCCCTGGCTAAGGGTGGTAGTGGTGGTAGGCTTCCTGCCCCCTGGCTAAGGGTGGTAGTAGTGGTGGGCATCCTGCCCCCTGGGTGAGGGTGGTAGTAGTGGTGGGCATCCTGCCCCCCTGGCTAAGGGTGGTAGTAGTGGTAGGCATCCTGCCCCCCTGGCTAAGGGTGGTAGTAGTGGTAGGCATCCTGCCACCCTGGCTAAGGGTGGTAGTAGTGGTAGGCATCCTGCCACCCTGGCTAAGGGTGGTAGTAGTGGTAGGCATCCTGCCCCCTGGCTAAGGGTGGTAGTAGTGGTAGGCATCCTGCCACCCTGGCTAAGGGTGGTAGTAGTGGTAGGCATCCTGCCCCCTGGGTGAGGGTGGTAGTAGTGGTAGGCTTCCTGCCCCCTGGCTAAGGGTGGTAGTAGTGGTGGGCATCCTGCCCCCTGGCTAAGGGTGGTAGTAGTGGTAGGCATCCTGCCCCCGTGGGTGAGGGTGGTAGTAGTGGTAGGCTTCCTGCCCCCTGGCTAAGGGTGGTAGTAGTGGTAGGCATCCTGCCCCCCTGGCTAAGGGTGGTAGTAGTGGTAGGCATCCTGCCACCCTGGCTAAGGGTGGTAGTAGTGGTAGGCATCCTGCCCCCCTGGCTAAGGGTGGTAGTAGTGGTAGGCATCCAGCCCCCCCTGGGTTGGGGTGGTGGCGCGCATTCAGGCCCCTGTGTGCATATGTGGCATTGGTGATGGGCATCCCGCCCCTATGGTGCTGCTGTTGCTGGTGTAAGTATATTCCGATTCCCAGTGTATGTGTGTGATGTGTCGTGTACGTGTTGTATGTGTTTTGTGGTTGGTGTCTGACTTACCTTCTGCGCCGTACGCGTCCGTGCCTGTTCCGGTAGTAGATGTAGAATATTGGTATGATCGGGACGAAGGGATTCATGGTTGGTTCGTGTCGTTCGTCCTTCTCGTTGCTTCGCGTCGTCCTCGTCGCTTGGCTTCGTCCTCGTCGCTTCGCTTCGTCCTCGTCGCTTCGCGTCGTCCTCGTCGGTGCCGTGTTCGTCTCGTAGCCGTGGATCGTGTTGTGGCGCGATTCGGAGCTTATGTGCGCCTCTCCCGGATGCTTTGACGTGCCGTGCGTAGCGACGGGTTCGGCGCGTACGGAAAGCGCATCGTACTTGTTCGGCCGGACGGGGCTGCATTTTCCCTTCCGTGCGACTCGATTCGGCGTTTCCGGATTCGCCTCGGTCGGAGAACAGGACCTGGTTTGGGTGAGTACGGCTCGGCCGGAATTTTTGCTGTTGTGCGCATCGTACTTGCTCGTTCGGTGTGCTGTACGGATCGGTCGGGAAACTGGCTTTCGCATGGCTTTTTTCCCGACCGAATAGTATTGGGTGCGCCTCCGACCGAGATCGGAATCGGC
>CAWUFW010028603.1:0-21214 GCA_963921515.1 Calotriton arnoldi | reverse complement strand
CCCCTTAACGCAAAGTAATGTAAAGCAGCATTTCGCACTGCTTTGTGTTACTTTTCCATACAAACCAATGCAAATATTTATTTGCTTTGGTTTGTAAATCCCAAAACGGGCTTAGTGTCGGGTTAGCATTGAAAAAGTAACGCTAATCCGACGCTAGACCTTTGAGAATCTGGGCCTTAGTGTATTATTTATTGTTAAACAGACACACAGCAACTCTCAGAATCGCTGTAATGTCCAAACAAATGACCATTAAATTGATATTTCTATCGCTGTATAATGCACCATCAACATTGCAAACAGGCATACAGCTGGCACACAGCTATTAATTACATTACCAATTCGCTTGCACAGCCTGCTTCGAGGTTTGAACATAATAATGTATGGCTCCACAAGCAAAGGCTGATCTTGCATTTTGCAATAAAATGGACATAGACCTACCTGCATTTACAAGAGCAACTAGGGTTGGACTGGCTGATAGGGCAGTCAGGAAGCGCCCAATGGGCTGGCCTGACAGGCCAGTGTATAAGCCAATCTGTTGGCTGTTTTTTGGCCTGTTTTATGGTGTGGTGGTCCGGTTTTTACCATTGATTTCCCTGATATTAAAAACCATTACCTGCAGCAAGCTCATATCCATACAGTCTTCCATAATCTTGCAAAACACTTATAGAGCGTGCCCTTAAAAGTTAAAAACTGCCTCAATTCGTAAACATATTTTCTTTCCCGGTCCAACCCAGAGAGGAACCACCTTGTGTAACGGAAACAGAAATGGCTTTACTTTGAACCTCAAACCAATGCTGCTTGAAGCACAAATACCATTTTCTGCTTCTATAACTGCCACAGAAATCTCAGAAAGTTCAAACCTCCTTGCTCCCATGCTCTTCTCATGCTTTCTAATGTTTTGGTAATAAAATACCTTTGGCCATCTTGCATGTAGTCCCACATTCAGGAAATAAAATTATAATTTTGAAATAAATTACTGTTTGCTTTCTCAAAAGTTAACAATATAAAGATATACAGTTAAAAAATAGAGCGAGTACGATTTTAATGGCTACAAAGATGGCCTGCATTCAGAGGAGGGGTTGGGAGGGACGGCAGTGAGTAACGTAAGACAGGAGAGCGCTGCCAGTGCCTGATTTAGGTTGTCGCCTGTTTTAAGTTAGAATCTCATCAGCTGCTTTCAGGGCAACCTGCATAGCCTGCTCTCTGTACTGGGTGCTGTCCACTCACCTCTAAGTCAGGGGCAGGGCCACTGGAATTATGTGATTGTGCTATGGCAGCTTTTTTCGCATAGTTATGGATTTGTCGCATTTGTCACTGTCCATCATCTGCTGCATAATCTGCAAATTTTAAGATAAAAAATTAGTTTCTAGCTCAAACAGTTCAAAAGATACAAAAAATGCAACAGCATGTGCTACTTGCAGTGGAAGGCCCTGTGCAAACGTTGAATGGTCACCTTTCTGTTGCTTTTATTCCAATAAACGTTATTGATTTTGGGTAAAGTTACATAAGCAGTATAATGTCGGAGCCTCAGTTTAATCCATAACATCACTTTCCACTGCTAAAGCTCTGCAGACATGAAAAAATAAACAGGAATTTCAAATTCAACACAGGTGAAATGCTTGTTATTTGTTTTGGGGTCGGCATGCTGGAAATACTCGAACAAGAAACATGTTTTGCTGGCTCTAATTGAACACAAATAAGTAAGCAGGATCTCAGGGCGATAGCAATAATGGTAACAACTGAGCATTATTGGTTATGTGAGGCAAATAGTTGTCCACATAACAACCCTAAAACCAGAACCTAAAAGATAAAAAAAAAAACAACAACAAAAAATAGACTAACCCCCCCCCCCTCCCCTCGCTCTCGTGTATAGTCCCAATGTCATAAGGGGAGACATAACCCTCCGTCATCTAAGGAACGTTCTGTTGCTTATTGCTAAATGTGAGTATTAAACCGTTACTAATGAGGTGCAACTTATGTCCAAACAGTGTTAACAAATGTAAAAGAGACAAAATAATGAGGTAATACTATCACTAAATGTGCAGCAGTATGCCGCAAAATGGGCCTTTTCGTGACGCATAATTTAGTCAACCCTGCCGCATAATTTGGCCCTCTCCTGCCTCATAATTCCAGTGGTCCTCGCCATGGGCTACATTAACACTTTGCTCAGTCGGTCCCATTTAGTGAAGCTGTTTATATTCCTCAGTGGCATCTAAGTGCTTCAGTACCTCGTCGGGTTTGGGCAGGCTTCATAAATACTGTACCATATAATTTCCAGGTGATGTACTTTCTTCGTGCAGGATACATAATGGACTGCAGCAAGGGTAGCCACCTGGTTCGTTTTCTACCACTGGTATTGTAATGTCCCGTCGGTACAAAAATAAGCACAATCACTTAAAGCCATTATTTTTAGCCCTTATCTGTACAACTTCAAACAGGAAATATAAATAGAAAACATTTTCAAAAGTGTTCCAGAGCGGAGTTAACAACGCCTTAAAAATAATGAAGGTAAATAAAGGCAGGAAAGTCATGTTACTAAGGAGTACATTCTATTTTGTTTACAGTTCTATTCAGTATAATGCCCTTGCAGACTCTTAAAAATGGCTGGTATTTTTCCCCTTGAAAGGCTGTGAACCTAACTGCAGCTCCTTCTCAACTACAGCCCTTTGAATAAACGCTGTCACTTCTAAGGTTGTCTAAAAACAGGACATTTTGTGCTCTATACCAAGCAGATGTGGCAGAAGGCAGACCTGGCAAAAGCCTCTCTGTGCAGCTCACAGCCCCAGGCTATCAGTAAAAAAAAACAGGCTGTGTAAGTAAAAAATGCCTGCTCAGTCCCTCTGTAGCCCCCCCGCACCCTGCCCCCACCATCTTGTGTGCTCTGCAGGCCCAGGCTTTTGTGCAGCTTTCTACCACCACAGGGATCCGACACCTCTGATCCCCTTCCCAGAGGGTTCGCTTTATCTTTCTCAGCATCAAGAGAGACACTGCCTTTCACACTGATCTACTTTCTAAAAGATGATCTGCTAACAAATAGGCAGGCTCTCTCCTTTCCAATGCCTTGAGCTATCTGCGCGCTTTCAGATTAATTCTGAGCGCTTGGTGAAGGCTGTGTGTGCACGCGCACCTTGGAGGGAACATAGGTCAATACACAAACCAGCAGAGGCACACAGAATGGTTAAACGAGAAAATGCCTACTTTATAAAAGTCTTTAAACACTGGGTTCCGTCCAGTATTGGGGGCCAGAATGGACGTGGGAAACGTTTTTCAAAAAAATGAGATCGGGCCACTTTATTTAGATTACTGCTATTTATTTGAGCAGATTACGGACCAATAGACGTACTTTATTTTAGTCCAGACTAAGATAAAGTACGTCTACTAGTCCGTAATCTGCAAAAATAAATAGCAGTACTCTAAATAAGGTGGCCCGATCTCATTTTTTTTAAATACTTTATAAAAGTGTCATTTTCAAATACACAATTTAAAATCCATCTCCTTAAAAAGATGTGTTATTAAATTCTGAGTTCAGAGAGCCTACATTCTATTTCTCTATCTTGTCCCAATGGATAGTTATACTTGTAAGATGTTGCAAAGTAACTCCCATGTTAGCTTATGGGACAGATAGCCTTTCAATAGTGATAAACGAAATTGGCAGGCTTTCACTATGAGGACATGTCACACACACCAGGATATGACCTAACTTTCACATACACTGCACCCTGCCCATGGGTGTACCTTGGGCCTACTTGGGGGGTGCCTTACATGTGAGAAAAGGGAAGGTTAGGGCTCGGCAAGTGGGGGTACTTGCCAGGTCCACATGGGAGTAAAAACTAAGCACAGAAACTGCAGTGGCAGGTCTGAGAACCCTTTGAAAGGTTGCTTGTGTGGGTGGCATAATCAGTGCTGCAGTCCCACCAGCAGCATTTGATTTACAGGCCCTGGGCACACACAGTGCACTGTACTAGAGACTTAGTAGTAAATCAAATACGTCAAACATGGAAACACCAATCCATAAACACAATTTACAGTAGGAGCACTTGCACTTTAACACTGAACAGCAGTGAGAAAGTGTGCAGAGACACTAAACCAGCAATACGAAGTCAAACATACCATAGAAGCAGGAGGTCAGAAAGCAAAAAAGTCAAGGGAAACACACCAAAAGATGCCAGGTCTAACAGGGGTGTACTCACCCCAAGGAACGGACCTATTGGTCCAAACCTGCACACCCTTGTAACGCCCCTAAATATAGTATTTAGGGGCAACCCTGAACTCTGCCTCCTCAGATTCCTGCAACCCATGACGAAGAAGGACAGAAGAAGCCGCACAGCAGAGGAAACTGTAGAGAAGAACTGACTTGGCCCCAGCCCTACCGGCCAGTCTGCAGTTTCCAGAGATCCTGCGCCAAAAGTTGACTTGTCCTGCAGTCAGCAACCTCCACAACCTCTGAGCCTGCCGAGGACAAAGAAACCCGACGCATTGGAACCACAACTGCACCCGTCACCAACGGCCCGAGTCCAAGTGGCCCACCAGTCCCAGCGAGGTCCCGGTAAGGTGAAACCTGACCTCAAAAGGCACCCTTGCATCCGGCCACCCTGTGCCCTGTAGAAGAGGACCTGAGGTACACCTACGTCCCGAGCTCTCCAACTTACCTGCCCAGCTGATGGTTCCTCCCAGAAAACTTCTTGGGCTGAGCGTGAAGACAAAATCCAAAACCAGCAACCTCCATAGGATTGCATTTGGCTCCCGACACCTCCTAAGCACCCTGCACTCAGCCGTCCCTGTACTGTGGTGGTGTGGACTTGGTGCTGACCTAGGACCCCCTTTGCTCTGACCTTAACACTAGGAGCCTGGCTCCAAAGACCGAGTGGCCTGCTCGTGAGCAGCCCCCAACCGCTGTGCCCCCAGCCCCATTGGCTTACATTGGCATCCTGCACTCTGCTACCGGCTGACGCAGTGCCGCTGGCGGTGCACTTTGAGTGCCATCCTGAACCCTGGGGAACCTTGGTTTTACCCTGAAAACTCCAATTCCAAAACCATTTTACTCACCTATAGCTTAACACTTCGGTTTTCGTCTGGGGCTGAATGGTGGGTTTTCTCTGAAAATTCTTCTAAATGTTGAACTGTCTTGTACTGCACAAAAAGTAACCTATTGCTTGCACAAGAGTTAACCTGCTTACAAATATCCTGTGTTGGGCAAACTGTTTTAGGAGTGTGTTTTATAGAAAACTATACAAGTAATCTGAAAGTAATCTAAAAGTAATTACATGCATTCTTGAACTGTTTACAAATCTATTTCTGCATTGAAAAAGTAATATGAATGTTCCTACAAATTCAGTATTCACTATATTGCTGACAGTAACATTGTATGAGAAGTATCACTTACCTACTACTAAGTATACCTTGGTTCTAGAAATAAAAAAAACAATTTAACAACTTTTATACAAACAATTGGTCTGGATTCAGTCTTGGAGTGTGTGACATCATTTATTGCCTGAGTGTGTACAACAAATGCTTAACACTACTCTCCTGATAAGCCTGACTGCTCGACCACACTACCACAAAAGGGAGTAAGGTATTATCTACTTTAGCCTCTGCTATACTCCTGGGGATCCACTGGACTCTGTGCGCACTATACCTTACTTTGGTATAGTATATACAGAGCCAGCTTCCTACACACCCTCAATAGTTTCAACAGGTCTAGCAAGCCAAACATATATCTTGAACATGGAAGGGAGCCCACTATGCATCCCAGTCAATGGAGATTCAGAGGTAGAAAATGTTTAGTCCCTCCTCATGTGAAGGATCTCTTCACACCAACATCCATGTGTCGGTGTCTACAGATACAATCACCTGTAAAAGGACATGCAGTTCCCAGATTCCCCTTTGCGATGGAACGCCCTCTCGGCCAAATTCTGTATCAGGCCACTAGTCTCACTTGTACCATGGACTGGAAGGAAGACTTTCAATGCCCTAATATTTGATGACAACACCTAAAATGCACAGAATTAAAGGTAACGAGTTTGCTTCTTTAAAAATCCCTGCCATTATCTAGAAAGTTTTTGTTGTTTTCCTCATCAGGCTCTCCTTCTCTTTGTCCCTGTGGATTTACTGTCCATTTGAGTGTCTTGGTCTCTGTAAGTCTTTCTCGATCGTCCCTTCTACATGTACTAGTTATACCATTGCATATTACATCACTTATACTATGTGAAATCAAAGTGTTCATAACAACACTTAGCACATCTTAAAAAACATAATGTGTCATTACATAGTGCATGGTAGAGTGACGAGTTATACTTAATGTGGGAGTGGCAAGCGACTGTGTGTGTGTGGAGCGCGCAACAATAAATTGAAGGTTGTGGAAGTAAGTGGAAATTTAAGTTATACCTGCTGATGCTTCTTCTAAAATTAAGTTATAACTTTCAGAACTTCTAAGGTTGTATAGATTTAATTTGAGTTTGTGATAGAAAGAATAAATACATTTTTCCTAACTATAACATATTTGTTTCTGAAAACAGGTGGGAGCATGGCCTCTGTCCCAGCATGCAGTTGCCCATTGGATTATAGTAATTGCTGTTAGATGTTTACTTGGCATGCGCTTCAATTGTAGTCATGTAGTTTTCACCCTAGTGGGTGCAACTGAGTGCTATATTCTCTGAGCTACGCCATTTCTGAGTTCACCTTCATCAGTAGAGAGCAGTAGAAACTCTGGGGGTTGCTGATGCTGCCAAAGTCTCATGTCTCAGTACCGCAGTGCTGTGACCTGTGAAGACAGCGGCATTCAGCAGCGGAAAATAACCGTTCTTTTCTCTCTACTGCTTATCTCTGCTAATGAAGGGATAAACTCAGAAACCGTCTGAGATAACACTACCTGCGCAAGTTGGTGAAAGATTGCTGCAGCATAGTAAATTGTACCATGCCATGATACAGTAAAGTTTGTCCTGGGATGAGGTAGTGTACTCCCTCCACCTTCTGTTTCAAAAGAGAGCTGCCTTGAGCCAACAAGTTGACAAAGCTCACCCCTGCAGGATGTCCACCTGTGTGCCTGTGGGAGTGATACTGCTGACTATGAAGACTTGAGCAGCATTCCAGCCATCCCCAGATCCTTTTCTCTGCTCTCTACTATTCCATGCACTCCTACTAATGAACAGCTAAACCTAGAAACAAGTGTCTAGAGATAACAGCATTATCTGCTCAACTTTAGTGATAAGGTTCCAGCAACTTTGAAGAAAGAGTGTACTGCATTTGCTAGATTGTAATGGGGGTGAACTGTCCCCATAGGATGAGAGAGCTTGATTCTTCTCCTCCCTTCTGTAACAGCTTTATTTATTTGTTGTTTATAAAGTTTTTGTATAAATGAACAAGACCAGATAGGTATCAGGCGCTTCACAATTTTGGAAGGTGGAAATAGAAAGAAAAAATAATGTCATTTTGAGAATCAGGCAGGAACAGTGACAGAGGATGTGTCAAGAACATCACATTTAGATAATACAAAAAGCGTGCTGGGAGAGAGAAAGAACAAACACCTGTATGGAGTCCTTCCCGAACAACTCTGGGCTGCAGATTATTGCTCTAATATGGTAGTTAATCCAGAGACCAATTAGTGGAACAGATGAGCCATGGTCATTTAAGGCAAAGAACGTGTTCATAAGGATTACTTTTGCACTTCCAACTTACCCAGGTCCAGGCCTAGAGAGTCAGCGCACAGGCGCTGCTCACAAAGAAAAGATCTGAGAGTAGTTCAGTGCGGCTGAGGAAACCCCGCCACTCCCATGCATATTTTTCATTGGCTGTATAGCATGAAATGCTGCCTTCTCATTCCATTATGAGGCTGGTAGTACATCCTTCAGTACAGCCATGTGCGTCATTTATCCTCCCATGGCTACTGTGCCCCATGGTTGTTACACCTCATTCTATTTCTTGATTGACTTTCTCCTTCATTAAACAGGAGCCACCACGGCAGGCGCCATGCCTGCATTCACTTTGAAGCAGGGACAATAGCCACTGTTGTCTGCAATGCCATGGGTCCCATTTTAGAGACGAGACCCTTAGCATTGTACAAATTTTGTTCTCAGTGGATCCCCCCTCATTCCTGGGGCTGGATATCGTCCCAGCAGCGTCGGCGATCCAGTTGTTTTCCCATGTCGGGGATCGTTTGTGCATCCCGCCTCGCCTGTGTCGGTCTGGTGGCCAGGCGCAGCGGGAGCTCCAGGCCAGGGAGCAGCAACAGCAGGAGGCTGGAGCCCAGCGGTCTCTGAGAGTACAAAGCTAGGTCTCTCACTAATTTTTGTGTTCATTCTGTGAGAATTCTGTGTGTAATTCAAAACAAGCTCACGAAAGTCTTCGTTTTCCTCCTCCCAACCCTTTCAACCTACTTAATGGGAGTAAAGTGTAAAGTGCGAGAGTGTTTCCTCGGACTTTGGTGGGAGTTCAAATGCAGGAATCAAGGCTGCAGTTTTGGGAGGAGGGTTCATGCCAGGAACAAATGCGGAGGTGTTGTATGTTCTTCCATTGTTGGTACCTGGGTGCCCCCTCCCTTTTCTCCTGTTCACGGTGCTCCCAGATAAATCCTCAGAGGTGAACTGCCAAGAGGAGTCATTGTGAGCGTGGAAGAAGGGAGACTGGTCTTGGCCAAAATGCATTCACTGCAATGGGCGCTGGCTTCCTGACCAAGGGACGTACTCCGACCTGTATTGGGCAGAATACACAACCTCTGCAGAAATTCAGTTCTCACATTGATACATCACCCTTACCGTTCAGTGCTGGAAATCATCACAGCTCTCCAGCACCTCAGTCCTGACCTGCGACTCAGGATTACACACGTATGGGACCAGATGGCATAACACAGAAACCCTGCAGCCCGTGGTGCCGGGGAACCTTCTTAAGATGCAGAGCCCCCTCCGCTGTGCTGTGACGGAGAGCTCTGATTAGTCGGAGGTCACACACGTATCTTGCTGGGATGGGGAGCCAAGTTGGGTTACAGCCAGCCAGCCAGGGCAGCCTCACACCTTGATTGGTGCACACCGTTCCAGGACCCAGAGAGCTGTATTCTGGACTGCGTGGTTGTCTTCTCCATAACATGACCTCAATGGCTGAGGGCAGAGGAGTCTGAGTTATATGATTTATTTTATTAGTCTGGGTTTTCATGGCAAACAGATAGTGGAGAGGTTGGAGGTAAATGCGTGAACGATATAGAAAACCTGTTCAATGGTGATGATAGCTTAGTCTCTGTTGCTTGTGAGTGTCAGGAGCATGGCCTGAAACCAAGAAATGGGCCCTTCACTCATTGGACATGAAAACACTGCTATAGTCGAGTCGATTGGGTCCTCTCATTGCCCAGCAGGTGTCAGAGCATAATGCAGAAACGAAATAGGCCTGTGCTCCGTTTGAATGTGAAAACACTGCTATAATCGTAGTGATTGTAGATACTACCTATAAATGAGCCCAGTGCCACTGTACCTGATGTACTAAATAGATAGGTACGCCCCATGTGTAGAAGAACTTTATAGATGTTCATCAGATTTTCTTGAAGATTGCCTTGGACCATATCTTAGCTGTCAAAGCCCATATCCCAATGTTGGGTCCTGAGAACGGTTGACTTAGGGTAAAAAATGTTCACTAAGGGAGAAATTCCAAGGTACAGAATTGTTTTCCTTCTTTGTAGTTTATTTCTTTTTTTTGTTTCGTAATTTTTTATTAAGAAAAATTTGTAATGAATGTAAAAGTTTGAATACATAGGAATAACATTTAACAATTTAAGCTCACAGGAGAATATTATTATAAAACGTTACCAAAAGTAACAGAGAGAAGAAGAATTACATGAAGGATCTTATATGAAAGGGAGAATGGATTATGGAAGAAATATAAAAGAAAATAATATATTATACAATCAGTTAATAAACACATATATTTCATTACATAGGTAACAGTAAAATAATTATAAGTATGAGATTTAAAATGCAAAAATTGATCCATGAAATACAAAATGCATAAACTGAGGTGAGTATTGAAAGATACGAGGATAGCTGTTGGAGAGTCATAGATAAATAAATAGATAGATAAATGAGGGAATATATATATACATATAGATAGAGAAATAAAAATAAGAGGGAAAAATAAATAAATATATAAATAAATAGAAGAATACATAGATAAATACAAATATAAGTATAAATATATAGATAAATACAAAGATGGATAGATAGATATAGATGAATATAGATATATACAGATATATGCACTCTACAGTATGGGTTACAGGTATCCTGCCCGGCGCCAAGTATCTCAGATACTGGTCCCCACCAGTATTTTTAGTTATATAAATGTCAAACAACACTGAGATGTCACACACCCCTTCAATAAACATCAATACAATAATAAGTCTTCTTGTTCCGTTTCTTTTGTAGTTTTTTATTTTTCTTATGTAGTCAGAAAAAACAATGCCAACACGTGTTTTGCACTCCACTGCGCTTCTTCAGGGCTGTTTGCAAACATAGAATAATACAATTAGGATCTAAAATAGGATTTCACATACAATAATAGTTTTGCAACATAAAAAAAAGTCCTATTTAACAACACACGTGTGGATTAAAACCACGCATTGGAGCATATGTATAGCTCCCTTACTTCCTCTTGTGTATATTATTACTTGAGGGCTACAAAAAACATTCTATACATATTCTCACTTTACTATTTTTTCTATTCTATTACATAGATTCCTACATCCATAGAAAAGCCATCTTGATCTAAACCTTCCTGTACTGTTAACATAAATCATCATATAATCACATTACCACTTGTTTCTAAGGTTACATATCTATATCTCAGTACCATTATTATCCAATAGTACACACACTCATGCTTCCTCTGTGTCTACTATGGGGCAAGAAATACACATTTCAATTACCTTATAGTATTCTTTAAGTCGCGTTATATTATGTCTGTTTTTCCAACAGTTTATACACCATCTTGATTATTCAGTCTCCTAAAAAATATATTTTGACAATCCTTATTAATCTAGAAGGTCCAAAATTCTTTAATCAAAATTATAAGTGAGAAAAAGATTTTTTTTAAATATAGCTACCCTCTCACCTTTTAAAATGAGTATCGCCATAATGCAGATACAGAGGGAGACAGAGTTGAAGAAGTAGAGAATCTGATTGTGAATCTGTCCAGCAAAGTCCTGACAGAAGCAGAGATTAGTGTTTTAAATAGAGGATTACGTTTTGCACCCTCACATAGATGGGACGATCTAAATGCTAAAGTAGATGTGAATAGGTTTGCTCGCACATTGAAAGTGAAGAAATACTTTTTGAATAAACCTGATGTGAAGAAAACTTTACAGATTGAGAAAGACTTTAGTCAAATATCTATTAAAGAACTAATGGATATTGGGGTTCTTGTAAATTTGGACAATGAAACTAATTGTGACATTGAAGACATTGCCCTAGAACTTGATATTGAAACTGGTCATAGTGTATCGAGTAATTTGAAATCAAAATCGAAGTTTGTACCTCCTACAAAAGGAGAGAATGTAATTGATGTTTTTACCAACTTGGTGATGCGGGACTTCGACAAACTTGTACCTATGAAACATAATTTCAATTTAAATAAAGATGAATTTAAAGCACTACAAGATTTGAGTAATGATAAGAGTATCATCATTCGACAAGCAGACAAGGGGTGAAATATAGTGGTTTTGAATCACTGTGACTACCATAATGAGGCATTAAGACAACTGAGAGACCGAGGTAGTTATGAGAGAGCAAACATAACTCAGGTGGTTAACTCAAAAGATGCTATAAAAAACAAACTCAGGTCATACTTAGAGAAACAACTATTAGACACAGATGAGTACAACTATTTGTGGGTAGACAATGCGAAGATGTCTATAATATACTTTCTACCTAACATACACAAAGGGGGGAGGATACCACCCGGGAGACCCATAATAACGGGAATAGGAAGCATGACGGAACATATTTCAGAATACATTGATATTCACCTAGCACCGTTTGTGAAAACACTTGTATCCTATATCAAGGATACTAAAGACTTTTTAAGACAAATGAGAGATATAAGCTGGGAAGAAGATATGCTCATGGTAACTATGGATGTAAATAGCTTATACACTAGTATAAAATATGAGAAAGGGATTGAGGCGGTCAGATACTTTTTATATACAGAATCAGCAAGCTACCTACAGCATTCAAACATGCAATTGGATTTACTGAGACTGGTTCTCATGAACAACTTTTTCTACTATAGAAAGGACTTATTCCATCAAGTAACAGGAACAGCAATGGGTGCGAGATTCGCACCCTCGTATGCTAATTTGTTTATGGGGCACTATGAGAGAGAACCTGCCTGGAAGTTTGGGGAGGTCTATAAAGAGAATGTTATCTACTGGGGTAGATACATAGATGATGTGTTTATGATTTGGAAGGGAGATGAGGAGAAACAAACTATTTCATGACCACTTAAATAAAAACGAATATAATATCACACTCACTCTAGACCATAGTAAGGAATTTATTTTTTTTCTCGATGTAGAAATGTATGTCACACAAGGACGCATTGAATCTAGGATACATAGGAAATCAACATCTGTAAATTCAATACTACATGCGAAATCAGGACATCTGAAAAGACAAATTGACAACATCCCCTATGGGGAATTTTTACGAGCAAAAAGAAATTGTAGTAAAGGAAGGGAATATGATGCTGTTACTAAAGATATAAGTGAGAGATTTCTTAGAAGAGGTTATGACAAACTGTGTGTAGATAAAGCTAGATTAAGGGCTCAGAAAGTGACAAGGAACGAATTATTGAGTGACAAGAGCAAGCCTAAAGGAAGCAGTGATGAAGTGATAAGGTTTATCACTACATACAGCGAAGGTAACACTAGAGCATGGGTACTCACAAACTTTCTCTCGGGGGCCAAATTTACAGTGTGGTTTGTGGCCGAGGGCCGCACCGGTGGGGGCGGGGTCAGTGGGGAGGGGCGGGGCTAGAGCAAAAAAAAAAAAACTATGACCATGAGGTTGAACACAGGCCCCTGCAGCGGACGCCTTCGTCCACTGAGCCACCAGACCCGGCATACACACATCTCTCTATCTATCTATCTCTCTCTCGCTCTGTCTCCTTCCCTCTCTCTAACTCTCCCTCCCTCTCTCTCTCTCCGTCTCCCTCCCTCTCTCTCCGTCTCCCTCCCTCTCTCTCTCCCTCCCTCTCTCTCTCCCTCTCTCTCTCTCTCTCTCTCTCTCTCTCTCTCTCTCTCTCTCTATCTCTCTCTCTCTATCTCTCTCCCTCTCTCTCTCTATCTCTCTCTCTATCTCTCTCTCTCCCTCTCTCTCTCTCTCCCTCCCTCTCTCTCTATCTCTCTCTCTCCCTCTCTCCCTCTCTCTCTGTCTCCCTCTCTCTCTGTCTCCCTCTGTCTCCCTCTCTCTCTGTCTCCCTCTGTCTGTCTCTGTCTGTCTCACTCTGTCTGTCTCCCTCTGTCTGTCTCCCTCCCTCCCTCTGTCTGTCTCCCTCTGTCTCCCTCTGTTTCCCTCTGTCTCCCTCCCTCTGTCTCCCTCTGTCTCCCTCTCTCTTTCTGTCTCCCTCTCTCTGTCTCCCTCCCTCTCTCTGTCTCCCTCCCTCTCTCTGTCTCCCTCCTTCTCTCTTTCCCCCTCCCTCTCTCTCTCCCTCCCTCTGTATCCCTCTGTCTGTCTCCCTCCCTCTGTCTCCCTCTATCTGTCTCCCTCCCTCTGTCTGTCGCCCTCCTCCCTGTCTGTCTCCCTCTGTCTGTCGCCCTCCTCCCTCTCTCTGTCTCCCTCTCTCTGTCTCCCTCCCTCTGTCTCCCTCCCTCTGTCTCCCTCTCTCTGTCTCCCTCTCTCTGTCTCCCTCTCTCTCTGTCTCCCTCTCTCTGTGTCTCCCTCTCTCTCTCCCTCCCTCCCTCTGTCTCCCTCCCTCTGTCTCCCTCCCTCTGTCTCCCTCCCTCTAGCTCTGTCTCCCTCCCTCTCTCTCTGTCTGTCTCCCTCCCTCTATCTTCCTCTGTCTGTCTCCCTCTGTCTGTCTCCCTCTGTCTGTCTCCCTCTGTCTCCCTCCCTCCGTCTCCCTCCCTCTGTCTGTCTCCCTCTGTCTGTCTCCCTCTGTCTGTCTCCCTCTCCCTCCCCCTGACTCCCTCCCTCTGTCTCCCTCTCTCTCTGTCTCCCTCTCTCTCTGTCTCCCTCTGTCTGTCTCTGTCTGTCTCCCTCTGTCTGTCTCCCTCTGTCTGTCTCCCTCCCTCTGTCTGTCTCCCTCTGTTTCCCTCTGTCTCCCTCCCTCTGTCTCCCTCTCTCTCTCCCTCTGTCTCCCTCTCTCTCTCTCTCCCTCTGTCTCCCTCCCTCTGTCTCCCTCTCTCTGTCTCCCTCTCTCTGTCTCCTTCCCTCTGTCTCCCTCTCTGTCTCCCTCCCTCTCCCTCTGTGTCTCCCTCCCTCTGTCTCCCTCTCTCTCTCTCTCCCTCTGTCTCCCTCTCTGTCTCCCTCCCTCTGTCTCCCCCTCTCTGTCTCCCTCTGCCTCCCTCTGTCTCCCTCTCTCCCTCTGTCTCCCTCTCTCCCTCCCTCTGTCTCCCTCCCTCTGTCTGTCTCCCTCTCTCTGTCTCCCTTCCTCTGTCTGTCTCCCTCGCTCTGTCACGTCACCCCGCGTGTGTGTCAGCCCGGGCTGAGACAGCTTCCTGGGCGCACACACAGCCGCACCCGAGTACTTCACAGCCTCAGGTCTTTAAAGACCATTCACTTGTTAATGAGGCTTTGTTGTATTTCACCTCTTCTTAGCGCCCCTGCATGGAGATGCAGGGCGCTAAAAGAGGTGAAATACAACAAAGCCTCATTAACAAGTGAATGGTTTTTTAAAGAATCGCCCGCCCCCATAGAGTGCTGCTGCAACCGGCGGTGTTTGCTGGCACTTAAAAAAAAAAAGAAGAATAAACACAGGTAGGATATCTGCAAGGTCCGCGGGCCGCCAAGCAAGGCTTGCCGGGCCGCCGGCGGCCCGCGGGCCGTACTATGAGTACTCGTGCACTAGAGTATTTAACACCCTTTGTAAACATTGGGATGTACTAACCCTGGATAAGGATGTTGCAAATATGGTGCAAAGCAAACCGAATATGGTATATAAAAAGGCACCGACTTTAAGAAACCTACTAAGCCCCAGCGATACGGTGAATTATGAAGTTCCCATTGCAGGGAGGGAAACAACAGGCATGATAGGGAGTGTGTTACCACCAGGATCCTATAGATGCAACCAATGCATTTGTTGCAAACATGTAGTGGAGAAGACACAGACATTGTACGACAGTAAACGTCAGAGAATGTACAGAATAAATTCATTTATCAATTGCAATACCAGCCATTGTGTGTATATAATGACCTGTATATGTGGGAAAATATACGTAGGGTCATCCGTGAGGAAACTGAAGATTAGATGGACGGAACATATTCAGGTTATTAAGAATTGCGATTTAAAATATCCCATTGCGGTCCATTTTAAGGAGACCCATAAATTGACTGAAATAGGAGGAATTCGTTTTATGGGTATTGAACAGGTTAGCTTAGATAGAAGGGGTGGAGATTTAGAAGGCAAGTTGCGGAGCAGAGAAACCTATTGGATTAATAAATTGCATGCGGTTCAATATGGTTTAAATATTGATTGAGAGTTGTATAGCCTAATAGGTTAGGACTTATTGAATAATTACTCCGCAGTGGAAATAGGATAGAACAAAGAACGAAGAGAATACCAAACATAAATATTGAATATTTACTGCACTATATGACACAAGACAGTTTATAACACATATATTTAGATCAAACCACTGTAAAACACAACACGAGAAACACTTATGTTTTCCCTCAGTATGGCCCAAAAAATGTAAATAGATACTTTAGATTTTTATTTTTTTCTGCAATAGAAAGGTGATATATCACACTTCTGAATATGCCATTATAGCATAATGACTTATTAGCACACTTAATTAATGACAGTCGAAGACAAGACTAGAAGTGCGGGTTCGATCCTGACCTCCAACATAAAAATTGTCTCAGAGAAATAATTTCAATATTTTTATTTTTTCCCAAAATAGGTATTTTATTCTTGAGTCACTCTCCGTTCCGAACAGAACGTGGCGATATTATGGCACTTTACAAATACGGGGAACTTATTGTCTTAATTGACAGACTTCACGCCATAAGCAGGTTATTCAAAATACAAAGGAATAATACTTAACAGAACAAGACACCAAGAACGTAACATATAGACAAGAAGACACATTAGCACACCAGAATAAGGATGGTGGTAGCTATGACTAGGATTGTGGGTTCGATCCTGACCTCAGGTAACAGTTTTTATAAAACTGGTAATTAAAAATGTCTTTATTTTAAAGAAACCACTATTCTCGATATTTTTCTTTTCCGGTTTCCATCGAGTGATTATAAGACTGCAGTACAGAACAGGGGGATATATAGCATAACATGATAATTAAAAACATGAGGGACGTGTAGTCTTAAATGACTAATTTCGTGCCACAAGCAGCTGACGATGATTAATGAGAGAGGAGTATTTAAGGCGGTAGTAGCGAACAGCTCAGTACCTGCCAGAAGTTGATGAGAGACGGACCCGAAGGCCTCCAGCCGAGTTGGGGTAAGAATTAGAGAAGGATTGAGATTCGTTTTCCCCGGGTGTGGGAATTGGTAGTCGTTAAACCTCGGATACTTAGATTTGGTCCTTTTAAATAACAAGCGATAAAAGTGTAGGCTATGTAACCTGATGGCATAGAACTATGAGGTGGTACAAGTAACTTCCCCTATTTAACTATAATTTAGGTGCTGTAAAGTAGACTAACAATCTTGGCACAATGGATTAAATCGGAAGGGAATGTTTATACTTATTTGTAATATAGAGAGCCTCAGGATCTGAATAGGTGTTTATTTTATCTCTACAGACCGTATCAAGGGGTGCTAATGGTAATAAATCATCGCGCAGGAAAGTACTTATAAATTGGAAATTTAAACACTGAATTCTGGCGATACTCATTTTAAAAGGTGAGAGGGTAGCTATATTTAAAAAAAATCTTTTTCTCACTTATAATTTTGATTAAAGAATTTTGGACCGTCCTGATTAATAAGGATTGTCAAAATATATTTTTTAGGAGACTGAATAATCAAGATGGTGTATAAACTGTTGGAAAAACAGACATAATATAACGCGACTTAAAGAATACTATAAGGTAATTGAAATGTGTATTTCTTGCCCCATAGGAGACACAGAGGAAGAATCAGTGTGTGTACTATTGGATAATAAGGGTACTGAGATATAGATATGTAACCTTAGAAACAAGTGGTAATGTGATTATATGATGATTTATGTTAACAGTACAGGAAGGTTTCGACCAAGATGGCTTTTCTATAGATGCAGGAATCTATGTAATAGAATAGGAAAAATAGTAAAGTGAGAATATGTATAGAATGTTTTTGTAGCCCTCAACTAATAATATACACAACAGGAAGTAAGGGAGCTATACATATGCTCCAATGCGTGGTTTTAATCCACACGTGTGTTGTTAAATAGGTCTTTTATGTTGTAAAACTATTATTGTATGTGAAATCCTATTTTAGATCCTAATTGTATTATTCTATGTTTGCAAACAGCCCTGAAGAAGCGCAGTGGAGTGCGAAACACGTGTTGGCATTGTTTTTTCTGACTACATAAGAAAAATAAAAACTACACAAGAAACGGAACAAGAAGACTTATTGTTGTATTGATGTTTATTGAAGGAGTGTGTGACATCTCAGTGTTGTTTGACATTTATATACAGATATATATAGATATAGATTCTTTGTCCAGATGAAAGAAAGAAAGAAAGAAAAGTAAAAGGTGAAGAAAAGATGTGAGGAGGAGAAGGAAGTATTTAGGGATCTTGAAAAAGGGAGTCCAAACTTGTTGGAAAATTTCCTCTTGATCCTGAAGTCGATATATAATACGTTTGTGGGACGCTGTTTGAATCTTCGATACCAGCCATTCTTCATTCAAAGGAGGATTAGGTGATTGCCAATTTCTTAAAATATATATTTTAGCTGTAGAGAGTGCAGTGTGTAAAATACAACGTTGCGGACGTGTAATGGTAGGAAGAGTCCTAATGTCGTGCAATAAAGTAATAGAAGGAGTAAGGGGAAGACAAAGGGAGGGTATAGTTCTCTGTAGCGACACCCCTATGAACGTCCAAAAACTCAGCATGGAAGGACAATCACGAAGTAAATGGGGAAGATCACAATTGGCTTCAGAACACCTCCAACATTTAGAATGTGAAAATAGTCCTGCTTTTTGCAGTTTCAGAGGTGTCCAATACCAATCATGTCGAGTTTTAAAAAGACAACATTTCAAGCTAGCTTCTCGAGTGCCTTTGTCAAGGGCTTCCAATATATCCGACCATGCACTATCTCCAATAGTAATGTGTAGACGTTCCTGCCATTTCATATGAAGAGCGTTAGCAAGTGGTTGTGAAAATAAGTGAAGAGTTAAAACACCATACAAGCCTGACATCACTCCTTTGTGTCGTCCCCATGAAAGAGATAATCTAATATTGGTGATGAGCTCAATATCCAGGGAGGAGAACCTAAACATCGTCTTAGACAGTGCTGTAGCTGCGAGTATTGCGAGACTTGGTGTGATGGGAGGTCAAACTCTTCACAAAGCAGGTCAAAGGATTTTAGCTCTCCATTTAATATGATCTGATCAAGTGTTTGAATGCCACATGATATCCAACTAGACCATTGAAGCACTTTACTATTTATTCGGATACTTTCATTATTCCAAAGCGGAGCTTTATAGTGTAAACGGTAAGAAATTTATATGAGGCGGTGTGCTCGATGCCATGCTTGATATGTAGCGTGCATCACCGGATGCGGAGGGAAAGAACGTGGATGTCGAGTACCATAAAGAAAGTTAAGGCCATCATTTCTATTAAGAAGAGAATGTTCTATTTGAACCCATTGCGGAGGGTCGATTGTGTCTGGGAGTAAGTAAGCTAATTGCGAAAGGTGCAAGGCTAAGGAGTAATGCTCCAGAGATGGTAAACCCAGACCACCATAGGAGCGGTGAGCCAGTAATTTAGCAGCAGCTAAGCAACGGCGCATAGAACCCCAAACAAAAGACCGAATACGAGCATCCACTCAACGTAATGTAGATAAGGGAATAACTATTGGAAGCATTCCTAGTATATAAGTAAAGTGAGGTAAGGTGACCATCCTAACAGCCTGTACCCTTCCCCACATGGAAAAACCTAAGAGAGACCATTTAGCAAAATCAGTTTCCATTTGTGTTATAAGGGGAGTGAGATTGTCTGAGACCATGTTTGATAGACCTCTATTAACTAGGACTCCTAGATATTTTAATTGTGATGATCTCCAACAGAAGGAATAACCATCAATTGATGCTTTTGTGGTACCAGGAGAAAGTGGAAGAGCCTCGCTTTTATCCCAGTTCACTTTGTAACCAGAATGGATTGCAAAACTGTCAATAATTTCAAGTAAAGCTGGTAAAGAGTGCGGAAGATCTTTTAGTGTAAGGAGAATGTCATCAGCATATAAATATAGTTTAGAATCACCATCTGCTATAGGTATGCCTTGTATTTGTGGTGAGTGTCGAATAGGTGAGGCAAGAGGTTCTATCGCTAATAGGAATAAAAGGGGAGAAAGGGGACAACCTTGACGAGTACCCCTATGAATTGGGAAAGGCTCTGAGAGAAAAGCACCACAGTTAACCTGAGCTATTGGGTTATCATATAAAAGATGAACCTTAGAAATAAATGAATCACCCGGGCCAAATCGCTTCATGGTTGCAAACAGGTATCTCCAGTTAATTCGGTCGAATGCTTTTTCTGCATCTAATGAAAGGGCAACAGCATCTTCCGTCAATTCATTTGCAGTTCATAAGGTGTGAGCCAGAGTTCGAAGGTGATTTTTAGATGAGCGACCTGGGACAAAATCCACCTGGTAATGGTGTATAAGAGAGGGAATAACTTTGCAACCACGTGCCGCTAAAATACTTGCGAAGATCTTAACATCACTATTTATTAGTGAAACCCTGCTAGAATGATTGATTGATTGATTGAAATGGGTCGATAACTGCTACAAACAAGCGGATCCTTGCCAGGTTTTGGGATGACTGCAATCAACGCTCCGTTAGAAATAGGACCAAATGAATCCACTTGAACGGCCTCCTGGAAAGCAGAACATAAGGTATCAACTGTTTCTGTTCTGGTCCATTTATAACATTCCGCAGGGAAACCATCTGCCCCAGGGGATTTATGATAAGGTAATTTGGCAATAGTTGCAGCTATTTCTTCTTTGGTGATATCCCCATCAAGGAAAGTTCTTCCCTCATCTGTAAGGCAAGGGAGGTTAACGTCACTAAGATAGGCGACTAATTGATCTTCCGTTTTTGACATATCGGAGGTATAAAGTTGTTTATAGAAGGATGCAAAAGCGTCTACAATTTCTTGCGGCTTTGTAAGAATCTCACCCGTTTCTGCACGTATTGCAGGAATAGCCATAGCTGCCTCATGTTGTTTCAGCTGAGCTACAAGTAATCAACCTGCTTTCCCACCTTGCTCATAGTGCCTACCCTTAAAGCGTTGGAGAGCATATTCAGCTTTAGAAGTATATAAGTTGTTAAGCTCCATTTTAGCAATTTCTAGTTTACGACGGTTGGGTATCGTAGGGTGAGATGAATATTGATGTGTTAGGGAGGTGATTTGAGCTCCAGTTCAATGTGGCGAAGTGACAGTAACTTATTGGTCACTGCTGCATCTTTCATTAATTGACCACGAATAGTTGCTTTAGCGGCTGCCCAGACAGTTCTATTAGAGGTGGCTGATAATTTGTTAATGCTTAGATAATCAGAGAGGAGGGTGCGTAGTAAGGTTTTACCTTTAGGCGGACTGTGGGGGGGTGAGACTCTCCAGAAGCCCACTAGTACAGGGGTTCGCCCTTCTGCGTACTCAAGTCCTTGGACTAACAAATAGAGATTGGCACGGAAGCTGTAATATCAAAGAAATAGTTTATTAAACCTCATGAGTGGAACTACATCTATACAGAACCCTCAGGCAATGTATGAGGTAGTACAAGGAGTACAGAAGCCATGGGCCTTTTATACCCAATTTGTAGCTGAGTAAGCATGAGAGCTCAAAAGGAGGTGGTACAAG
>CAWUFW010028602.1:0-21216 GCA_963921515.1 Calotriton arnoldi | reverse complement strand
GTCGGTAGGCGGCGTCGTGCGGCTCCGCGTCCGTCGTCGGCGTCGTGATCGCCGGGATGACGTCGCGGGCAGTACTTAGGCGCCGCCCCTGCGCGCTGACGTCAGTTCTTCTTTTTCCGCGCCAGTAAGCGCAGATCCGGGAAGAGCAGTGCCCTGGTCAATTTTTGACCATACTTTTTGGTGATTTTTTCACTGTTTTTTCCAACTTTAAGGTGTCGTAGGGATGCCCGGCTTCAAGCGATGCGGCGCCTGTGCGCGGATGATGTCCGTCACCGACCCGCATTGGGAGTGTCTCTTCTGCCTCGGCCGAGGCCACGACACCGAGTCTTGTCCCGAATGCCAGGCCCTCAACCCGAAAGCTTTGCGAGAGCGGTCTCGAAAGCTCCTCGAGGCCCGGCATTCGGCTCCGCGGAAGCCCCGGTCGCGTGAGAGGTCCAGGGGTCGCTCGCGGAGTGCACACCGGTCGTCGGCGTCGAAGTCTTCTTCGTCCGGTAAGTCTAGGCACAAGAAGTCCAAGAAGCATCGTCGCTCTCGGACTTCGCCTCGCCGGTCTCGCGACTCGGCTGAGGCCCCTCCCGGCACCGTCCCCGCGGCCCCGGACTTGCCTGTGGAGTCGCCCCCGTCATGCCCGCCCTTCCCGGGTTCGGGGGCGGATCCGGCCAAGGCTACAGGAGTTCCTGTCGGACATGGCCCGCCTCTTCGGGCCTTCAGGCCCCTCCGGTGCGCCTTCGGGCCCCGCGGGCCCTGATGGGGTTGCTCCGGCGTCGCCGGCGGCTCCGGCGTCGCCCGAGCCTCCAGCCTCGATCCCGGCTCCGGCTTCGGCCCCGGCCTCGATCCCGGCTCCACAACCCCCATCGACGCCGGTCGACCTCACGACACCTCCGCCGGCGCCGATGTCTCCGGTGCCGTTCTCGGCGCCGCCCTGGGCTCCGGGCGGCGTCGTCCCCCAGTTCCTTCCGGCTCCGGACATGGACCCGGAGCGACGTCGCTCGACGCCGGCTCCGGCGCCGATGGGACCTTGGGTCCCAAATGTCCCTCCTCCTCCTTATTTTGAACCAGAGGAGGACCAGGAGGACTGGGAGGGGTCTGATGACCCTCTGACACGCAACTGTCAGTATGATGAGGACTGGACAGAGAGTCTAGGGGAGGCCAGTGGTCTGGATACTTCTCCTGACACTGGCATGCTGTCTCCTCCCGTGGCTACGGAGGAGGGGGCCAATTTTGGTACGGTGTTGCGTAGGGCTGCTGGGGCCTTACGTCTCCAGCTCCCTACTTTGACGGTCAAGCCTAACATCTTGACAGAGGTGCTTCCAGCCGGCAGCCTCCTCTGCGGAGACTGTGCTGCCGTTTAACGACGCCCTCACTGACGTTCTTTTGGGCGCCTGGTCCAAGCCCAACACAGGGGCTCCTGTGGATCGGAACGTGTCACGACGCCATCGCCCCGCTCCGGGCGACCCCCTGTTTCTTTCTGTCCACCCCACTCCTGAGAGCTTGGTTGTCCAAGCCTCCGCTTCCCAAACCGCCTTCCCTACCGCTCCTCCGGATAGGGAATCCAAACGCCTGGATCAGTTTGGGAAGAAAGGTTTTTCTTCCTCCAGTGCTGGCTTGCGGTCCGTTAACACCGCTTGTCTTTTGGGCCGATATACCCACTCCCTGTGGGATTCGGTGGCGGATGTTTTGCCCCAGTGCCCTGAGGAGGTCCAGGCACTGCTTTCCCGCGCCATTGCGGAAGGAAGGGATGCGGCCAAATACACTATCCGTTGTGGCCTTGACACCGCCGACTCGCTGGGCAGGTCGATTGCAACGACAGTGGCGCTCCGGCGCCACGCCTGGCTGAGAACCACTGGTTTTTCAGGGGATGTCCAGAATACTCTCATGGACATGCCCTTTGATGGAGTCGGTCTTTTTGGGTCCAAAGCAGACCATGCGTTGGAGCGCTTTAAGGACTCACGGGCTACTGCAAAGTCCCTGGGCCTTTCTGCTACACGCCCTCCGCTGCCTTCTGCTTTTCGCCCCTATCGTGGCCACGGTAGGGGCGCCCCTTCACGTCAGCAGCCCAGCCACCGGCCCGCGCAGCAGGCGTCTTCGCGTGGCCGAGGACGTGGATTCCGCCGTGGCGGATCGGGCAACCAGCGTGCGGGTCAGGCCACCACCTCCAACCCGTCCGCGGCCTCCAAGCCCTCCTAGTCCCTCCTTTCAGGTGCACGGCACGCCAGTAGGGGCAGGGTCCGCCATCACCTTCCCCACTGGCGCACCATCACCTCGGACAGGTGGGTCTTGGACATTGTCCGAAGGGGCTACTCCCTCCCCTTCGAGACCACCCCCCAGCCATGCCACCTCAATTCCACCGCATGTCAGGGGATCACTTGGTGCTTCTACGGAAGGAAGTCACGGCCCTCTTGACCAAGAGGGCCATCGAGCATGTTCCGACCCCAGAAGTAGGGCGTGGTTGCTACTCCCACTACTTTCTGGTGCCCAAAAAGGACAAGGAGGACATGCGTCCTATCTTGGACCTCCGGAACGTCAATCGCTTCCTCCGGAAGGAGAAGTTCAAGATGCTCACCCTAGCTCAGGTCTTGACTGCCCTCGACCCTGGAGACTGGTTGGTAGCGTTGGACTTGCAGGACGCGTATTTCCACATCCCCGTCCTGCCGGCCCACCGGCGTTACCTTCGGTTCACGGTAGGCCCCGAGCATTTTCAGTTCACCGTGCTCCCCTTTGGCCTTACCAGTGCCCCTCGGGTGTTCACGAAAGTGATGGCGGTGGTCGCAGCTCATCTGCGCCGGGCAGGGGTTTCAGTCTTCCCCTACCTCGACGACTGGCTGCTGAAGGCGGGCTCGTCCCAGGCAGTCGTCTCCCACCTCCAGACTACGGCCGAACTCCTGCACTCGCTGGGGTTCTCCATCAATGTGCCGAAGTCGCATCTAATTCCTTCTCCACAGCTCCTTTTCATCGGAGCAGTTCTGGACACGACGCAGTTTCGGGCCTATCCTCCCGAACGGCGAGTCCGGGATATTCAGGCTATGATTCCGATCTTTCGGCCTTTATCCTGGGTTTCGGTACGGATGACCCTGAGGCTGCTGGGCCTCATGGCCTCCTGCATCCTGCTGGTCAATCATGCCAGATGGCATATGCGGGCTCTGCAGTGGGACCTGAAGTTCCAGTGGGCGCAGCACCAGGGCAACCTGTCCGATCACGTCCAGATCTCGGAGGGGACTGCAAAACAGTTGCAGTGGTGGCTCTCGAACCGGCAATGGGTCATGGGCAGATCCCTCTCCCTTCCCCAGCCAGAGCATACAGTTGTGACGGACGCGTCCCTTCTGGGATGGGGCGGTCACATGGGAGAGGCGGAGATCAGAGGCCTCTGGTCTCCGGCGGAGTCCGGCTCCATATCAACATTCTGGAGCTCCGGGCGATCCGACTTGCACTCAAGGCATTCCTTCCCTCTGTCAAAGGGAAGGTAGTGCAGGTGTTCACAGACAACACCACCGCCATGTGGTACTGCAACAAACAAGGCGGGGTGGGGTCGTGGACCCTTTGTCAGGAGGCTCTGCGCCTCTGGACATGGCTGGAACATCAGGGCATGTTCCTGGTGGTTCAACACCTGGCAGGTTCCCTGAACGCCAGGGCGGACGAACTCAGCCGCAGGTGCATGATGGATCACGAATGGCGTCTTCACTCGGAAGTGGCGCAAGGACTCTTTCTACAGTGGGGAGAGCCTTGGTTAGATCTATTCGCCACCGAAGAGAACGCGCAATGTCATCAGTTCTGCGCGTTGGAATTTCCAAGGCGGCACTCGCTCGGCGACGCTTTTCGTCACGAGTGGAGTTGCGGTCTATTGTACGCCTTTCCGCCTATACCACTTCTACCCAGAGTGTTGAAGAAGATTCGGCGCGACCGGGCCCAAGTCATTCTTGTGGCTCCGGACTGGGCTCGAAGAGTTTGGTATCCCGAGCTACTCAATATGAGCGTAGATCCCCCGATCCGTCTGCCTCTTCGGGAGGATCTTCTGTCGCAGCAGCAGGGGACGGTCCTCCACCCGAACCTGTCCAGTCTACACCTGCTTGCGTGGAGATTGAGCGGCGGCAGTTGATTCCTTTCGACTTGCCTCCCGAAGTTTGTGATGTGATTCTGGCAGCCAGGCGTCCCTCCACTAAGGTGGTATACGCCTGCAGGTGGAACAAATTTGTGGCATGGTGCACAGCAAAGGCTGTGAATCCCCTTTCTGCCCCTCTTTCTGAGGTCCTTCTGTTCCTTCTCTCTTTGGCCCAACAGGGTTCTGCCCTGGGTACCATCAAGGGTTATCTTTGTGCTATCTCGGCCTTCCTCAGGCTCCCTGATCAGCCCTCCCTTTTCAAGTCCCCTGTTGTTAACAGGTTCTTAAAAGGCATTACTCACCTCTTCCCTCCTGTTCCGTTTGTGATGCCTCAGTGGGACTTGAACTTGGTTCTTACCTTTTAATGTGCGCTCCCTTTGAGCCTCTACATAACTGTCCTCTTCGTCTTCTGACTCTGAAGACAGCCTTTCTGGTGGCCATCACCTCCGCTCGGCGGGTGAGTGAGCTCCAGGCTCTATCTTGCAAACCTCCCTTTCTGTCTGTTCATCCAGACAAGGTTGTTCTTCGGACGCGTCCGTCCTTCTTGCCAAAGGTGGTTACTGCTTTCCACATTGGGCAGACCATCACTTTGCCCACCTTCTTTCCGCCTCCGCATCCTTCCAGAGAGGAAGAGAGGCTCCACCGTCTGGACCCAAAACGTGCGCTCTCTTTCTATATTGACCGCACAAAACACTTCCGGGTGGATGACCAGCTCTTTGTTGGCTACGTGGGCGCCAAAAAAGGTCGGGCGGTGCACAAGAGGACCATCTCCCGCTGGGTTACCTTGTGCATCAAGACCTGCTATTCTTTGGCTAAAAAGGAACCTCCTGTTGGGCTGCGTGCCCATTCCACCAGGGCGACGGCTGCTACCACGGCCTTGGGCCGCGGTGTTCCGCTGCCGGTTATCTGTCAGGCGGCTACGTGGGCCTCGCTGCACACGTTTACTAAGCATTACTGCCTTGACAGTCAGGTCCGGAGGGACGGCTTCTTTGGCCGTTCTGTCCTCCAGGACTTCCTTGTCTGATCTTTGTTCGCAGACCCACCACCGGGGTTGGTATTGCTGGGGTATCTATTCTAAGGTAAGGAATCTATCACTAACGTGTCTCTTTCAGATGCACAAGTTACTAACTTGTGTAACGATATATCTGTAAGAGACAGTAGTTAGTGATAGATTCCTACCGCCCACCCATCCTCCCCGTTCTGCGAACTGATTTCTAGGGTTAAGGACATCCCTTTCAGGGCCCTAGTATTTTTCAGACACCTGTGTCAGCTTCTTGCATGGCTCTGCGTTCCTGGCGCGGAAAGTCGTGTACAGAACTGACGTCAGCGCGCAGGGCGGCGCCTAAGTACTGCCCGCGACGTCATCCCGGCGATCACGACGCCGACGACGGACGCGGAGCCGCACGGCGCCGCCTACCGATGCGCAAGGGTACTGCTACGCAAAACTTTCCGGATCCAGCCTGACGCCTGGGGATATTCTAAGGTAAGGAATCTATCACTAACTACTGTCTCTTACAGATATATCGTTACACAAGTTAGTAACTTGTGCATTAATTCACACACTCAGACTGAACTTCAGACCAATTTTTTTGTATAAACCTTTTCTTTTAGTTTTATTTTCTAGAACCAAGCAAGCCTGGCACAAGTAAGCAATAAATACTTATCTGAAAGAAACTAGTTAGTTATAGATTCCTTACCTTAGAATTACCCCCAGGCGTCGGACTGGATCCGGAAAGTTTTTTCGTCAGCAGTACCTCTGCGCGTCGGAAGGTGGCGTCGGTCGGCTCCACGTCCGTCGTGGTCGCCGGGATGACGTCGTGGCAGCTACTTAGACGCCGCCCTCACGCACTGACATCAGTTCTTTCTTTTTCCGCGCCAGCCAGCGCAGATCCGGAGAGAGCGGTACCTCCAGTCACTTTTTGACTGACTTTTTTGAGCGACTTTTGTCGATGTCTTTTTTGAGTCTACGACTCCTGGTGCATGAGGGATGCCCGGTTTCAAGGCCTCGGTTCCTGTACCCGACTGATGTCGGTTACGGATCCGCACCCCGTGTGCCTCTTTTGCCTGGAGCGCGACCACGACCCTAAGTCGTGCTCCGTCTGCCGGTCGATGGCTCCGGAGGCTTTGTGGGAGCGGTCCCGAAAGCTGCTTGAGCGCCGGCAGTCGGCTCCGCGCCGTTCAAGGTCCCGGTCGCGTGGGAGGTCGAGCAGCCATCACCACTCGTCCAGGTCATCGAAGTCTTCGCACTCGGGGTCGGGTAAGTCGAAGCACAAAAAGAAGTCGAAGAAGCATCGTCGCCCTTCGACTTCTCCCCGTCGGTCGGCTGACGCGACGAGGGATGCGGGCGGTGCGGCTCCGCGCGCAGAGCCCGAAGAGTCGACTCCGGCCTTCCCTCCCTTTCTGGGACCCGGAGCGACTCCTGCCCAACTTCGTAAATTTTACGAGGCGATACATGTTATCTTTGGGCGGCCCGAACCCGCCTGCGGGCCCTGCGGACTCGGTTGGGGGGGGCATAGGCCTTCTCCGCCGTTGGCTCCGGCCACGACGCCGCAGGGCCCCCGTGGATCCAGGCCTGGATCCGGTTGACCTCATTACACCTCCACCGGCGCCGCTTCCTCCGGCACCGCAGCCGACACCGGTCATGTCCCCGGCCGGCGTCGACCCCGGCCTCCATTCCGATGTGGACCTGGAGCCGGACCGGCGTCGCCCGACGCCAGTGCCGAGTGGGGTTTTTGTGCCCCTGTTCACTCCTGGGGTCCCTTTTCGGCCAGATTGGCAACCTTAGGAGGAGGAGGAGGACTGGGAGGGGTCAGGTGACCCTTTAACTGATCAGCTGGAGTCTGAGCAGGACTGGAGAGAGGAACTGGGGGATGCCAGTGGTCTTGACACCTCTCCTGACCTTGGCATGTTGTCTCCTCCTACCGTGGCTACGGAGGAGGGAGCGTCATACGCAGTGGTGTTGCGTAGGGCGGTCGAGGCCCTCAACCTCCAGCTTCCTACGGTGGCGGTTAGGACTAACCTCCTGACTGAGTGCTTCAACCGGCTGCGAGCTCTTCGGAGCCCCTGCTGCCGTTTAATGAGGCCCTCACCGACGTCCTTTTGGGCACGTGGTCCAGGCCCAACACAGGGGCTCCTGTGGACAGGATGATTGCCCGGCTCCGGGCGACCCCACTTTCCTCTCCCAACACTCCACCCTAGAGAGCTTGGTGGTCCAAGCCTCCGCTTCCAAGAGCGCATTCCCTACCGCTCCACCGGAAAGGGAATCCAAGAAGCTGGACCATCTTGGGAAGAAAATTTTCTCTTCGGCCAGCTTCGGACTGCGGTTGGTAAACACCGCATGTCTCTTGGGCCGGTATTCCCACTCTGTGTGGGATTCGGTTGCGCAGGTGCTGCCTCAGTGTCCGGAGGAGGCCCGGACAGTGCTCTCCTAGGCTGTCGCCGCCGGGAGGGATGCGGCGAAGTTTACCATCCGTTGTGGGCTGGATACCGCCGAGACTCTGGGCTGGACAATTTCAACGTCCGTAGCCCTTCGTCGCTACGCCTAGATGAGATCGACTGGCTTTTCGGGGGATGTCCAGAACACCTTGATGGACATGCCCTTTGATGGCCGTCTCCTTTTTGTCGACAAAGCGGACAACGCTCTAGAGCGTTTTCAAGGACTCACGGGCTACTGCCAAGTCCTTGGGCCTCTCCAGCCGCCCAGCGCAGTCTGCTTTTCGCCCCTTTCGTGGCTATGGAAGGGGTGCCCCACTACGTCCCTCCCAGAGCCACAGGCCGCAGCAAGCTTCCCAACCTTTGCGCGGCCGGAGACGTGGGAACCAATGCCGTGGTTCAGGGGAGCAGCGGACGGGCCAGTCGACCAACCCCCCTCTGCAGCAGCCTCCAAACCCTCCTAGTCCGACCTTTCAGGCCCATCAAACGCCAGTGGGCGGCAGGATCCGCCATCACCTCCCCCACTAGCGCACCATCACGTCGGACAGGTGGGTTTTGCAAATAGTCCGAAGGGGCTACTCCCTCCCCTTCGAGACTACCCCTCCAGCCATACCACCTCAATACCACCGCATGTTGGAGGATCACCTGGGCCTTCTCCAACAGGAAGTTTCGGCTCTCTTGGCCAAGGAAGCCATTGAGCGCGTTCCTGCCCCAAAAGTAGGTCGTGGTTGTTATTCCCACTACTTTCTGGTACCCAAGAAGGACAAGGGCCTGCGTCCTATCTTGGATCTCAGGAACGTCAACCGCTTCCTCCAGAAGGAGAAGTTCAAGATGTTGACACTCGCTCAGGTCTTGTCTGCCCACGACCCTGGAGACTGGATGGTAGCGTTGGACTTGCAGGACGCTTACTTTCCCATCCCCGTCCTGCCGGCCCACCGACGTTACCTGCGGTTCACGGTAGGCCACGAGCACTTTCAGTTTACTGTGCTCCCCTTTGGCCTTACCAGCGCCCCTCGGGTGTTCACGAAAGTGATGGTGGTGGTCGCAGCTCATCTGCGCAGATCAGGGGTTCCAGTCTTCCCCTATCTCGATGACTGGCTTTTGAAGGCAGGCTCGCCCCAGGCTGTCGCCTCCCACCTCCAGACTATGGCCGACCTCCTGCATTCGCTGGGGTTCTCCATCAATGTGCTGAAGTCGCACCTGATTCCCTCTCAGAAGCTCCTCTTCATATGAGCGGTTCTAGACACGACGCGGTTTCGAGTTTATCCTCCCGAGCAGCGAGTCCGGGATATTCGGGCTATGATTCTGATCTTTCAGCCTCTATCCCGGGTTTCGGTCCAGATGACCCTGAGGCTACTGGGCCTCATGGCCTCCTGCAACCTGCTGGTCGATCATGCCAGGTGGCATATGCGGGCTCTGCAGTGGGACCTGAAGTTCCAGTGGGCGCAGCATATGGGGAATCTGTCCGATTGCGTTCAGATCTTGGAGGGCACTGCTCGACAGTTGCAGTGGTGGATTACGAACCAGGATTGGGTCGACGGCAGATCCCTCTCCCTTCCCCAACCAGAGTTCACAGTGGTGACGGACGCATCCCTTCTGGGATGGGGTGGCCACATGGGAGAGGCGGAGATCAGAGGACTCTGGTCTCCGGCGGAGTCCAGGCTCCATCTCAACCTTCTGGAGCTCCGGGCGATTCGTCTTGCACTCAAAGCATTCCTTCCCTCTGTCCGGGGACGAGTAGTGCAGGTGTTCACGGACAACACCACCGCCATGTGGTACTGCAACAAACCGTGCGGGGTGGGGTCGTGGACCCTATGTCAGGAGGCCCTTCGCCTCTGGACATGGCTTGAACATCAGGGCATATCCCTGGTGGTTCAACACCTGGCAGGTTCCCTGAACGCCAGGGCGGACGAACTCAGCCGCAGGTACATGATGGATCACGAATGGCGTCTTCACTCGGAGGTGGTGCAAGGTCTCTTTCGACAGTGGGGAGAGCCTTGGTTAGATCTATTCGCCACCGAAGAGAACGCGCAATGTCAGCAATTCTGCGCATTGGAATTTCCAAGACTGCACTCGCTAGGCGACGCCTTTCGTCGCGAATGGAGTTGCAGTCTGTTGTACGCCTTTCCGCCTATACCATTTTTGCCCAGAGTGCTGAAGATCAGACGCGACCGGGCCCAAGTCATCCTTGTGGCTCCGGATTGGGTACGAAGAGTCTGGTATCTCGAGCTGCTCAACATGGCCATCGATCCTCCGACCAGACTGCCCCTTCGGGAGGATCTTCTGTCGCAGCAACAGGGGACGGTCCTCCACCCGAACCTGTCCAGCCTCCACCTCCTTGCATGGAGATTAAGCGGCGGCAGTTGACGTCTTTCGACCTGCCTCCTGAAGTTTGTGATGTAATCTTGGCAGCCAGGCGTTCCTCCACTAAGACGGTGTACCCTTGCCGGTGGAACAAGTTTGTGGCATGGTGCACAGCAAAGGCTGTGGATCCCCTTTCTGCCCCTCTTTCTGAGGTTCTCTTGTTTCTTCTTTCCTTAGCCCAGCAGGGCTCTGCTCTGGGCACTATCAAGGGCTATCTTTCGGCCATCTCTGCTTTTCTTCGGCTTCCAGATCAGCCCTCTTTTCAAGTCCCCGGTTGTTAATCGTTTCTTGAAAGGCATAACTCATCTCTTTCCTCCTATTCCCTTTTTATGCCTCAGTGGGACTTGAATCTAGTGTCAACTTTTTTAATGTATGCTCCCTTTGAGCCGCTTCACAACTGCCCTTTGAGGCTTCTGATGCTAAAGACTGCATTCCTTGTAGCCATCACATCTGCCAGAAGAGTGAGTGAGCTCCAGGCCCTTTCCTCCAAGCCTCCTTTCCTGTCTGTCCATCCGGACAAGGTGGTCCTCAGGACTCGTCCATCCTTCCTTCATAAGGTTGTCACCGCCTTTCACATCGGGCAGAGCATCACTTTGCCCACCTTCTTTCCAGCTCCTCATCCTTTGAAAGAGGAGGAGAGGCTCCACCGTCTAGACCCAAAACGTGAGCTCTCTTTCTACCTGGATCGCACAAAACAGTTCCGGGTGGATGACCAGCTCTTTGTTGGCTACGTGGGCGCCAAGAAAGGTCGGGCCGTACACAAGCGAACCATTTCTCGATGGGTCGTTTTGTGTATTAAGGCATGCTATTCTCTGGCTAAAAAGGAGCCTCCAGTGGGGCTACTCGCCCATTCCACCAGGGCGACGGCAGCCACTACTGCTTTAGGTCGAGGAGTTCCTCTAAATGGCATCTGTCAGGCAGCTACGTGGGCATCACTGCCCACGTTTATGAAACACTACTGTCTGGACAGCCAGGTCCGGAGAGACGGCTTCTTTGGCCGTTCTGTTCTCCAGGACCTGCTGGTGTGATATTGGTTCGCAGACCCACCTCCGGGGTTGGTATTGCTGGGGTATCTATTCTAAGGTAAGGAATCTATAACTAACGTGTTTCTTTCAGCTGAACAAGTTACTTACCTTCAGTAACGATACATCTGTAAGAAACATTAGTTAGTTATAGATTCCTTACCGCCCCACCCATCCTCCCCGTTCTGCGAACTGATTTCTAGGGTTAAGGTCATCCTTTCAGGGCCCTAGTTTTGTGCTCCAGTGGTCAGTGTCTTGCATGGCTCTGCGTTTCTGGCGCGGAAAGTCGTGTACAGAACTGACGTCGGCGCGCGAGGGCGGCGTCTAAGTAGCTGCCGCGACTTCATCCCGGCGACCACGACGCCAACGACGGACGCGGAGCCGACCGACGCCACCTTCCGACGCGCAGAGGTACTGCTGTTGAAAAAACTTTCCGGATCCAGTCTGACGCCTGGGGGTAATTCTAAGGTAAGGAGTCCATAACTTAATGTTTCTTACAGATATATCGTTACCGAAGGTAAGTAACTTGTTCTACAGTAGTAATGCAGTTTTTAACAGTTTGAATTGTAATTGTATATGCACTTTTTGACTTATAGTATGGTTGCAGAGAAATGCAATACTTTGTAAATACAGTACATAGACTTGAATGGGCTTTTCAGTAAAATACCAGGTAAGTTACTTTTTGGATTACTTTTCTTACACAGAGTAGTATACCTAGACACTACTCTGGGACATTTCCTGTAAGCCGGTAAGTAAAATCGTTTTTTTTTGAACAGTGCAATTTTAAAGAATTTCTTTAGGTTTTCAAACTCCACACTTGACCAGTTTATCTGAAAGAGACACGTTAGTGACAGATTCCTCACCTTAGAATATCCCCAGGCGTCAGGCTGGATCCGGAAAGTTTTTTGCGTAGCAGTACCCTTGCGCGTCGGTAGGCGGCGTCGTGCGGCTCCGCGTCCGTCGTCGGCGTCGTGATCGCCGGGATGACGTCGCGGGCAGTACTAGGCGCCGCCCCTGCGCGCTGACGTCAGTTCTTCTTTTTCCGCGCCAGTAAGCGCAGATCCGGGAAGAGCAGTGCCCTAGTCACTTTTTGACTATCTTTTTTGTGAAATTTTTCACTGTTCTCTTCAACGAGTCTTCACGACTCCTAAGGTGTCGTAGGGATGCCCGGCTTTAAGCCCTGCGAGGAATGTGGTCGTATGATGTCCATCACGGACCCCCACCTCGAGTGTCTCTTCTGTCTCGGCCGAGGCCACGACACGAAGTCGTGCCCTGACTGCCGGAAACTTCATCCGAAGGCTTTGCGAGAGCGGTCTCGAAAGCTCCTTGAAGTCCGGCAGTCGGCTCCGCGCCGCAGCAAGCCCCGGTCCCGGGAGAGGTCGAGGGGCCGGACGCGGAGTCCCCGCCGTTCGTCGGAATCCAAGTCTTCGCGCTCCTCCGGTAAGTCGAAGCACAAGAAGTCTAAGCGGCGTCATCGCTCTAAGACTTCGCCTCGCCGGTCGCGCGACTCGGCTGAGGTCCCTGTCGGCACCGTCCCCGCCCCCGCGGCCCCGGACGTGCCTGTCGAGTTGCCCCCGCATTACCCGTCCTTCCCGGGTTCGGGGGCGACTCCGGCCGAAGTACAGAAATTCCTGTCGGCCATGGCCCGCCTCTTCGGGCCTCAAGGTCCCTCCGGTGCGCCTTCGGGCCCCGCGGGCCACTGATGGGGTTGCTCCGGCGTCGCCGTCGACTCCGGTCCCGGCGTCGCCTGTCCCACCAGCCTTCGTCCCGGCCTCGGCTCCGGCCCCGGCCTCGACCCCGGTTCCGGTGGTGCCGCAACCCCCATCGACGCCGGTTGACCTAACCACGCCTCCGCCGACGCCGATGTCCCCGGTGCCGTTTCCGACGCCGTCCGGGGCTCCGGGCGGCGCCGTTCCCCGGTTCTCCCCGGGTCCGGACATGGAGCCGGACCGGCGTCGCCCGACGCCGGTTCCGGCGCCCGATGAGGCCTTGGGTCCCTTATGTCCCTCCTCCTCCATCTTTTCAACCTGAGGAGGACCAGGAGAGCTGGGAGGGGTCTGACGACCCTCTCACACAACAGTGCGAGTTTGACCCGGACTGGGTTGAGGAACTTGGGGATGCCAGTGGGCTGGATACCTCCCCCGACTCTGGCATGCTGTCTCCTCCCGTGGCAACGGAGGAGGGGGCTAATTTTGCAACGGTGTTGCGTAGAGCTGCTGGAGCCTTAAATCTCCAGTTGCCTACAGTGGCCGTCAGGACTAACCTCCTGACTGAAGTGCTTCAGCCGGCGGCCTCCTCTTCGGAGCCTGTGCTGCCGTTCAACGATGCACTCACTGACGTTCTTTTGGGTGCCTGGTCCAAACCCACCACAGGGGCTCCTGTGGATAGGAACGTGGCCCGACGCCATCGCCCGGCTCCGGGCGACCCCCTGTTTCTCTCCCAACACCCCACCCCTGAGAGCTTGGTTGTCCAAGCCTCTGCCTCCCAAACAGCCTTCCCTACCGCCCCTCTGGATAGGGAATCCAAGCGCCTGGATCACTTTGGGAAGAAGGCTTTCTCTTCCTCCAGTGCTGGCTTGCGGTCTGTTAATACCGCTTGCCTCTTGGGCCGATACACCCACTCCCTGTGGGATTCGGTGGCTGATGTTTTGCCGCAGTGTTCTGAGGAGGTCCAGACACTGCTTACCCGCGCTATTGCGGAAGGGCGTGATGCGGCTAAATATACCATCCGCTGTGGCCTTGATACCGCCGACTCGCTGGGCAGATCGCTTGCAACGACGGTGGCGCTGCGTCGCCACGCCTGGCTGAGAACCACTGGTTTTTCAGGGGATGTCCAGAATACTCTCATGGACATGCCCTTTGATGGAGTCGGTCTTTTTGGTTCGAAGGCAGACCATGCGCTGGAGCGTTTCAAGGACTCACGGGCTACTGCTAAGTCCCTGGGCCTTGCTGTTGTGCGCCCTCCGCAAACGTCTGCTTTTCGCCCCTTTCGTGGCCACGGAAGGGGCGCCCAATCACGTCCACAGCCCGGCCAACGGCCCGCGCAGCAAGCGCCTTCGCGTGGCCGAGGACGTGGATACCGCCGTGGCGGTTCGGGCAACCAGCGTGCGGGTCAGGCCACCACCTCCAACCCGTCCGCGGCCTCCAAGCCCTCCTAGTCCCTCCTTTCAGGTGCACAGCACGCCAGTCGAGGGCAGGGTCCGCCATCACCTTCACCACTGGCGTCCCATCACCTCGGACAAGTGGGTCTTGGACATTGTCCGAAGGGGCTACTCCCTCCCCTTCGAGACCACCCCCCAGCCATGCCACCTCAATTCCACCGCATGTCAGGGGATCACTTGGTGCTTCTACAGAAGGAAGTCACGGCCCTCTTGGCCAAGAGGGCCATCGAGCATGTTCCGACCCCAGAAGTAGGGCGTGGTTGCTACTCCCACTACTTTCTGGTGCCCAAAAAGGACAAGGAGGACATGCGTCCTATCTTGGACCTCCGGAACGTCAATCGCTTCCTCCGGAAGGAGAAGTTCAAGATGCTCACCCTAGCTCAGGTCTTGACTGCCCTCGACCCCGGAGACTGGTTGGTAGCGTTGGACTTACAGGACGCCTATTTCCACATCCCCGTCCTGCCGGCCCACCGGCGTTACCTTCGGTTCACGGTAGGCCTCGAGCATTTTCAGTTCACCGTGCTCCCCTTTGGCCTTACCAGTGCCCCTCGGGTGTTCACGAAAGTGATGGCGGTGGTCGCAGCTCATCTGCGCCGGGCAGGGGTTTCAGTCTTCCCCTACCTCGACGACTGGCTGCTGAAGGCGGGCTCGTCCCAGGCAGTTGTCTCCCACCTCCAGACTACGGCCGAACTCCTGCACTCGCTGGGGTTCTCCATCAATGTGCCAAAGTCGCATCTGATTCCTTCTCCACAGCTCCTTTTCATCGGAGCAGTTCTGGACACGACGCAGTTTCGGGCCTATCCTCCCGAACGGCGAGTCCGGGATATTCAGGCTATGATTCCGATCTTTCAGCCCTTATCCTGGGTTTCGGTACGGATGACCCTGAGGCTGCTGGGCCTCATGGCCTCCTGCATCCTGCTGGTCACTCATGCCAGATGGCATATGCGGGCTCTGCAGTGGGACCTGAAGTTCCAGTGGGCGCAGCACCAGAGCGACCTGTCCGATCACGTCCAGATCTCGGAGGGGACTGCAAAACAGTTGCAGTGGTGGCTCTCGAACCGGCAGTGGGTCATGGGCAGATCCCTCTCCCTTCCCCAGCCAGAGCACACAGTTGTGACGGACGCGTCCCTTCTGGGATGGGGCGGTCACATGGGAGAGGCGGAGATCAGAGGCCTCTGGTCTCCGGCGGAGTCCCGGCTCCATATCAACCTTCTGGAGCTCCGGGCGATCCGACTTGCACTCAAGGCATTCCTTCCCTCTGTCAAAGGGAAGGTAGTGCAGGTGTTCACAGACAACACCACCGCCATGTGGTACTGCAACAAACAAGGCGGGGTGGGGTCGTGGACCCTTTGTCAGGAGGCTCTGCGCCTCTGGACATGGCTGGAACATCCGGGCATGTTCCTGGTGGTTCAACACCTGGCAGGTTCCCTGAACGCCAGGGCGGACGAACTCAGCCGCAGGTGCATGATGGATCACGAATGGCGTCTTCACTCGGAAGTGGCGCAAGGACTCTTTCTACAGTGGGGAGAGCCTTGGTTAGATCTATTCGCCACCGAAGAGAACGCGCAATGTCATCAGTTCTGCGCGTTGGAATTTCCAAGGCGGCACTCGCTCGGCGACGCTTTTCGTCACGAGTGGAGTTGCGGTCTATTGTACGCCTTTCCGCCTATACCACTTCTACCCAGAGTGTTGAAGAAGATTCGGCACGACCGGGCCCAAGTCATTCTTGTGGCTCCGGACTGGGCTCGAAGAGTTTGGTATCCCGAGCTACTCAATATGAGCGTAGATCCCCGATCCGTCTGCCTCTTCGGGAGGATCTTCTGTCGCAGCAGCAGGGGACGGTCCTCCACCCGAACCTGTCCAGTCTACACCTGCTTGCGTGGAGATTGAGCGGCGGCAGTTGATTCCTTTCGACTTGCCTCCCGAAGTTTGTGATGTGATTCTGGCAGCCAGGCGTCCCTCCACTAAGGTGGTATACGCCTGCAGGTGGAACAAATGTGTGGCATGGTGCACAGCAAAGGCTGTGAATCCCCTTTCTGCCCCTCTTTCTGAGGTCCTTCTGTTCCTTCTCTCTTTGGCCCAACAGGGTTCTGCCCTGGGTACCATCAAGGGTTATCTTTGTGCTATCTCGGCCTTCCTCAGGCTCCCTGATCAGCCCTCCCTTTTCAAGTCCCCTGTTGTTAACAGGTTCTTAAAAGAGCATTACTCACCTCTTCCCTCCTGTTCCGTTTGTGATGCCTCAGTGGGACTTGAACTTGGTTCTTACCTTTTAATGTGCGCTCCCTTTGAGCCTCTACATAACTGTCCTCTTCGTCTTCTGACTCTGAAGACAGCCTTTCTGGTGGCCATCACCTCCGCTCGGCGGGTGAGTGAGCTCCAGGCTCTATCTTGCAAACCTCCCTTTCTGTCTGTTCATCCAGACAAGGTTGTTCTTCGGACGCGTCCGTCCTTCTTGCCAAAGGTGGTTACTGCTTTCCACATTGGGCAGACCATCACTTTGCCCACCTTCTTTCCGCCTCCGCATCCTTCCAGAGAGGAAGAGAGGCTCCACCGTCTGGACCCAAAACGTGCGCTCTCTTTCTATATTGACCGCACAAAACACTTCCGGGTGGATGACCAGCTCTTTGTTGGCTACGTGGGCGCCAAAAAGGTCGGGTGGTGCACAAGAGGACCATCTCCCGCTGGGTTACCTTGTGCATCAAGACCTGCTATTCTTTGGCTAAGAAGGAGCCTCCTGTTGGGCTGCGTGCCCATTCCACCAGGGCAACGGCTGCTACCACGGCCTTGGGCCGCGGTGTTCCGCTGCCGGTTATCTGTCAGGCAGCTACGTGGGCCTCGCTGCACACGTTTACAAAGCATTACTGCCTTGACAGTCAGGTCCGGAGGGACGGCTTCTTTGGCCGTTCTGTCCTCCAGGACTTCCTTGTCTGATCTTTGTTCGCAGACCCACCACCGGGGTTGGTATTGCTGGGGTATCTATTCTAAGGTGAGGAATCTGTCACTAACGTGTCTCTTTCAGATGCACAAGTTACTAACTTGTGTAACGATATATCTGTAAGAGACAGTAGTTAGTGACGGATTCCTACCGCCCCACCCATCCTCCCCGTTCTGCGAACTGATTTCTAGGGTTAAGGACATCCCTTTCAGGGCCCTAGTATTTTTCAGACACCTATGTCAGCTTCTTGCATGGCTCTGCGTTCCTGGCGCGGAAAGTCGTGTACAGAACTGACGTCAGCGCGCAGGGGCGGCGCCTAAGTACTGCCCGCGACGTCATCCCGGCGATCACAACGCCGACGACGGACGCGGAGCCGCACGACGCCGCCTACCGACGCGCAAGGGTACTGCTACGCAAAAAACTTTCCGGATCCAGCCTGACGCCTGGGGATATTCTAAGGTGAGGAATCTGTCACTAACTACTGTCTCTTACAGATATATCGTTACACAAGTTAGTAACTTGTGCTTTAGGGATATAGAAGCACAATTTATTCTTTAATTTCATTTTTAATCTTGTCCTAAGACCCTTACAATAAATTCTCTCACTAGGGCATATCTTAGAGACATTTTTAAGCTCACCACTCTCTGAGCACCCTCAGAGCACACATCACTCCAAAAAAAACCAGGTCCGCTGTAATCAGGTGTTGTAGCACAGCTGGGTTGCATTCGGCAACTCAGCTGGGACCCCAATGATGAAGCATGCCACCAACTAGGTTGGTGGGTGAAGGGTCTTCTTAAAAATTCATTGGATGTTTGCTCTCTGCTACTAGTCAGGTGAGTCAACTCAAGTGGTACCGCTCTCTGCGGGTCTGTCCTAGTTGTTTTGAATAAGAATGTACTTAGACCTTGTAGGGGTACAGGGCTCATGCACCTGTACCCTCACCACTGGCATAAGGCACCCAGCTAGAGGGGTGACTGATCTATGCCAGGGCATTGGGTTGTAGGCATGACACACAGGGATGTGTGCCATGTCGATTCTTCACTTTGTTCTGCACCAAAACACGCAGCCTGCAAAGGGGGGGGGGTGCGTGTGTGTGTAGGTACAGGGCCTCTAAGGGTGGTACAATAAGTGCTGCAGCTCTTAGAGGTCTTCCCTGGTCATAGTACCCTGGGTACCTGTGGTACCATTTTACCAGGGGCTGACCTGTGGCCAGAGATGCCAATTGGATTAGTTTTGGGGAAAGAACACAGGCTCTGGGAACCTGATTGGCAGGGACCCAGGCCACATCAAGTGAAAGTGCATCAGTGGTCTGGCAAAATGGGGGGGGGGGGGTTACTGCAACAGAAACCCACTTTCCTACACCTCGGATATACAAAAGGTGAGGAATATGCAGGTAGATGGTGTATTCGCCAGATAAAGTGTTACCGAAGGTAAGTAACTTGTTCTTTTAAAATGTTCTGGAAATGTGATTCCAGTAATTGTGTGGGTCCTCTGATTCCAATAGTGATTAAGTGGGGGTACACAGAAGCCAAAAGGTTAAGAACCTCTGGTCTAGATCACTTAGATTGATTTTCCTGGCTTTGCTGACTGTCCCTTGCACCCCTCCTTTAACAGCCTGGGAGGCTCTTGCTTCCTGGATTCAGGATATCAGTGCTTTGTTTGATTTACTGCCTCGTTAAGTGCCACCTTCTTTGTAATATTGCACTTGAGTGTATTTTCATTACAGAGTTATGGGAAACTTAGTTTTAACAGTGATGTATTACATATGCAGGTTCTACGAGCAGCAGAACAAGCTCATCTTTGGGCTGAGCTGGTGTTTCTGTATGACAAGTACGAAGAGTATGACAATGCCATTATCACCATGATGAATCATCCAACAGATGCATGGAAAGAAGGACAGTTCAAAGATATCATCACCAAGGTAGTGTTGGATTCACAGGTAGCCACTCCTGTCTGATTAACAGCTGATGCAAACCTTGTCTACGTTAGATTTTTGATTTAAAAAAATTAAAGTTGAATTCTACGGTTACGATAAATTAAGGGGTTCGGTATTACCTATTGCTTTACACATGGACAGGCTGTTTTTTTAGTGGAATTACTAGTGATTGTCAATTGATAGTTGCTTTCTCATTTTGCAGGTGGCCAACGTTGAGCTGTATTATAGGGCTATTCAGTTTTACCTGGAATTCAAACCTCTGTTACTCAATGATCTTCTTATGGTTCTCTCTCCTCGATTGGATCACAGCCGTGCAGTTAACTACTTCAGTAAGGTAATTAAGCTTGCAATCAACCACAAAATTTAATTTAATGCACCTTGAAAAAACCTGTGGAAAACATTTCTAGGTAGTGGTAATTTTGCAGTTTGGTAAGAGTCGTTAAGTATATGTTGTTGTTTTTGTTTTCAACACAACTTTTTTTCCATTTTAGGTTAAGCAGCTGCCATTGGTTAAACCATACTTGCGATCAGTCCAGAACCACAACAACAAATCTGTGAATGAGTCTCTCAATAATCTCTTCATAACTGAAGAAGATTACCAGGTAAGAAGTGTGTTTGCATGACACAGAGCTTTTCTTTTGTTACTCTGCTACTCCAACTTTTTGAAACGTAAAGCTTGGCTGCAAAAGGTCAAAACAGATTTTGGCAGCGGTCCTTGACATTGGTGATTTGAAAGTACCATTTTTGTGTGTTTTGCTAACAAACTAAATTTACAATGGGCTTTATTTCTTAATAGATTTTTGCATTGTGATTTTGTAGGATAGCCTTTCGTGGGAATGAATTCTTGGTATGTGGTTCTCATGTAGTTTTAACAATTTCTGAATCCTGTAGCTGCCATGCCTCCTTCACTGTTTACAGTTTTGTGGTTGTTCTGAGTAAACAGATAGCTGATTTAACTACCTTTCTTCTGCATTTTGAGTATTCGTTTCTGAATATTTTTTAGGAGTATTCATATATTGTAGTCCTAGGAGATTGCTTAGTGCTCTGCAAAGTACTAGGAAATATCACTCGGTTCAAGGGTTATCTTTAAAAGAGGACCGTACTTTAAAAGCAGTGAGAAGCATCACTGCGAAATGTCCAATGGCAGCTATAAGGTTATGCACATATGTTGCATTAGACTGTTGAATTGGTGATGTCAGCGGTCCTGAAGGGGCTTGGAAGTGGGTGGGGAATAGAAGGGTCATAAAGGGCAAGGAGGAGAAGATTGGCCTGGTTTTCTTGTAGGCTTGAAGGTTCATGCTGCGGGTGGAGAAGCTGCAGCCTAAGAGAACCTTTTCAAGCAGGTTAGTTTGTTTTACAGGAGTTTATGGCTTTGTAAAAGATGTACAGTGCCTTAAATGTAATGTTGGACCTGTAGTGTAGGCTAGTGGAGATTCTTGAGTGGTTTTGATTTGGTTATATCGGTGTTCTCGAGTGATCAAATGGCAGCACTGTGGAAGGCATATTTTAGAGGGGTAAGTGTACCCTCAGCAAGACCGATTACAAAAGAATTGTCCCCATTAGTTTGGGAGATGAGGGCTACCTCTCTGAATTATTCAGTTTAAGTGAGAAGAAATAGTTTGATTTCACTTAGAAAGTCTACGTGAAACCAGAAAGACAAAGGTATTGTATGTAATCTGTGAATGGGCATGAGGGATCAATAAAATTAAAATAAAATCATTGGCCCTCCTGGCAATAGTGGGAGAGGTGGTTTCTAATTGAAAGGAGCATTTGATTGGGAGTATTTTTTTTTATGGAGGAAGGGAAATGTGGATGATATAACAGTAACAAGATAAGGTGGTTGGGGAAGAGACTAAATGAGATATAGTCAGCCTAGGAGGTATTTTAGAGGGATTGGACAATGGTAAATTGATGAGTAGAGGCAAGAGAAATGGATGAAGGCTAAGGCAAAATTGTGTATGCATCCACTGTCCATCCAAGAAGAATACTTTGTTAGCCATTAGGAGAATGCCTTACCTGCAGTTTTCCACATACCTTCATGTAATAACTTTAATGTTCGAGGCATATGAGCTGCAGATCGTACACTGTGCATGAGATCGCCATCTGGTGTTGGGCTCGGATGCTTGCACTTTGTTGTTGTCTTGGAAGAGTCTTTTGTAGTCACGAGATAGGTGACTCCTCCTTTGGACGATAGTGCGCATGGGCATCGACTCCATGGTTAGATTGTTTTTTCCGCCATCGGGTTCGGATGTACCTTGCTGCGCTCCGGAT
>CAWUFW010028601.1:0-21221 GCA_963921515.1 Calotriton arnoldi | reverse complement strand
ATGGGACTCAGGGTGTATGTGACATAACATACACATATACAACCTGGAAATGTGACCATGCCACATGCTCTGAACTGAACAGTTGCACATCACAGTGGTCATGTGCACAACACACAAAGGATTCTGTCCCCATGAACACGTGCACAGCCTGGGAGTGGCTGCCCCCATCGTGAGTCTATGGATCCTGTCTTACTTAATATTCCACTTCTGCTGACAGGCGATCCCAGTCACGATGCAATTGCATTTAATGAATGGGTCACCACCTCCATTGACTCTATTGCCCCCATGAAAATGGTGAAACAAGTCAGGAAAAAGCCATCCTCCCCTGGTTCTCTCCAGAACTTCAATCAGTGAAAAGTGCATGCAAAAAGCTAGAGCGCATTTGGCGAAAAACTTACAATCCGGACGCTAAAAGCACATATAAAACTGCACCAAAAAAATTCCACGCCCTCAAACGTAAAGCTATCAAGGACTTTTTAGCAAATCAAATTAATGATTCTAGCAACTCTTCTAAGGAAATTTTTAAAATCGTGCATGATTTTATGAAACCTCAAGCCACCACCAGTAAGATAACGCCAACAGCTGATCTTTGTAGAGATCTGTCGACCTTCTTCCAGGAGAAGGTACAGTCTATTTACTCTTCCTTTCTGGGACCAGGGGACAGGTTGCCCATCTCCGCGGCCCCTACTCCTCCCTCCCACTGGTCGGAATTTCAGACTTTTTGTCCAGTGGCATCTCTGCAAGATCTTGGAACAATTAAGTCTGGCTCACCCCTAGATCCATGCCCAGCCAGATTTTTTAATCTCCTGGCTTCCCTTCTCAATCCCCATTTAAACATTATTTGGAATACCTCTCTAAGGGTTGGCAGTTACCCTTCAGTTTGGAAAAAGGCATTTGTCCTGCCTATTCTTAAAAAAGAAGATGCAGACCCTAGTACACTCATGAATTTTAGGCCTATTTCACTCCTGCCCGCCCCTGCTAAGATTTTGGAGAAGGAAGTGCAGAGACAGCTCTCTACCTATTTGGAGTCCAATAACCTGCTGCATGACTCACAATCAGGCTTTTGGAAGGGCTATAGCACTGAGACCACTCTGCTGGAAGTTGCGGAAACCATCCGAGAATCCCTAGACCAGGGCAGCAGCGCTATGCTCGTGTTGCTAGATTTATCTGCAGCCTTTGATACGGTCTCTCATTCGATTCTTTTAGACCGTTTGGCTCAGATGGGTATCTCGGGGACCATCTTAAATTGGTTCCATTCATTTCTGGAGGAGCGGTCTCAGCAGGTCTTACTTCGCCCTTATGTCTCCTCTCCTAGCATCATGGGCTGTGGAGTACCACAGGGTTCTGCGCTTAGCCCGACCCTGTTTAATGTCTATCTCGCCCCTCTAGCCTTTATAATGAATAACTGTGGTGTACGACTAATATCATACGCGGATGACACACAACTGGTGTTCTCATTTACAGCTACAACGAGGGCTGCGTTTGACAATTTCAGGCTCTGCCTTACTAAGATCTCCTCTTGGACGACAGACAACTGTCTTAAACTGAACACGGATAAAACCGAGGTGATGTTTTTAACCAGCCTTCACCCCCTCAGCTGACCATTGGTGGCCGTCGCAACTGAATCCTCCTCCCACTCCTGTATCTTCGGTCAGAAACCTAGGCTTTAGATTCGATTCTGAACTGTCTGTTAAGGCCCAGATTGGCCAAGTTTCCAGAGCGTGCTTCTGGAAACTTAAATCTTTGCGTAGATTTCTCCATCTTCTGCCTATGGACTGTCGAGCCACCATTGTCCATGCCTTGATTACATCTCAGCTGGACTATGCTAACAGCCTGTACCTGGGCCTTCCGGCCTATCTTATTCACAGGCTGCAGACAGTCCAGAATGCAACAGCTGAGGTTTATCAGAAAGGTACCTCTTCGGCACCACATCTCCCTCATCTGCGCAGCCTACATTGGCTGCCGGTAAAGAGGAGAATTCAATTTAAGGCCTTATCTCTGGCCTTTAGAGCGACTAGAGACTGTGGGCCTGGTTATCTTAGGCAGAGACTCCAGATATACCACCAGAACAGAACTCTGCGCTCAAACTCTCAGTTGCTGCTCCGTGCTCCCGCTCGGAGAGCTAGGATGGGAGGGCGTGCCTTCGCAGTTAGAACAGCCGCCCTCTGGAACGAGATGCCCATTCATCTGCGCAAGGCTGAGTCCGAATCCCTTTTTAGGAGTTCCTTGAAAACTTGGCTGTTTGATCTGTCCTAGCCTCACCTCCTCCCCCCACTGCTTTAACCTCACAGCGCCGGGACACCGCCGTAGGTGGTAGCTGTGCGCTTTATAAATGCTATTGGATTGGATTGGATTGGATTGGAAGTGCCACCCAACAAACCACATGTTGACCCCCATACACATAAGTATTAAAAGTGAGCTCTCTTGGATAATCATAAAGATCCACCTATAATCAAGTATGCAGTCAATCAAACTCACATTCAGGTCTACACTGTTATATCACACATATAGATACATCCACAAAACTCTGAAACCCAAGAAAACAACTATATAACACACAATGGCAACAAAACTCAAATATATAACACAATCAGGGTTTATTAAGATTAATTAAAATGACAATAGAAACAAATTTCATTTGATACTAATAAAATACATAGATTACACAATTAAAAACATTTAAACACATCATGAGAGACAGAATTTTTTTTTGTGAAGCACTTAGATTCATCAAACAACACAGTTATTCCCAACAGGAATCTCATGCATAAAGACCATCAGTCTATGTATTTGTAGTTTCATTAGGCATGAGGCTGTTCCTGGAAAAAACCCAATATCGGAGTTCAGGCGTCGACGCGTTTCGGTGGTAGAAAATTTATAAAAACACCACCTTCATCAGGACATATACAATGCTTGTCTCTCTTTCTAAAGTTAAAGGAGAGGTCAATATGTGAGGCATCCACCTCAAGAGGAATACCTCGAGACAAGGAATCGAAGATATTGGAGGTAATCACAGATAGATTCCCTATTATCAATTTATCCAAACGTCCTTTAACTCAGACAGAATTAGAAGTATTGGAAAAAGGTTTTACCTTCGCTCCATCCACACAAACTAATAAATTTCTGTTGGAAAAAGACCTCAAGTCATTTTTTCGCAAGATTAGACTCATAGATTTTTTGAGACCAGGGAATACAATGAGAGTACGAATGTCTCGGGACTCAAACCTAAATCCACCTTTACCCCACACATTAGTCAGGTAGATAGGAAAATTGAGGTCTTTGAACAAGTTGTAGAGACAAAAATACGCAATATTTTGGAACATCAGCCCCCTGTTACCCATAATATCAGTAAACAACATAGAGATATCATCTCCAACCTTAAAAATGATTTGAGTATAACAATCAAGCCCGCTGACAAGGGGGGCAGGGTTGTTGTATTTGATACTACGGACTATGAAAGCAGGGTTATGGAACTCCTTACTGTGGAGGCTCACTACCAAAAAGTCCCAATGAATAAATGGTACCTCCTAAATAAAGAAATTAAGACACTTTTGTCCCTAGCAAAAGAGAATGATTGGATATCGGATAACGAGTTCAAGTTCCTATGTAATGACAGAGCCATTATCCCGGCGATGTATGGCCTGCCAAAAATTCACAAGGATATTAGGAACCCTCCCCTTCGACCCATTGTGAGTTGTATCAATTCCCCATTGGAGCCACTGAGCAAATATGTGGATAGTTTTTTAAAACCACTGGTCCAAAAACAAAAATCCTACATCAAGGACTCAGCTCATATGATTACCACTATTGAAGGATATGAGTTTAACATCAATACCCAACTCTTGGTCACATTAGACATAGAGGCACTGTATACTAATATACCCCAGGATGCCACACTTAGAGTCATCAGTGGCATCCTGGGCCCTGCGGAATGCAGAGGTGCCAATGCCGATTTCATTCTGGCATGTGCGAATTTGGTATTGAAACAAAATCTGTTTCTTTTCAAGGAGGACCTTTATCTCCAACGTAAGGGGACCAGCATGGGGGCCACTTGTGCCCCCAGTTTGGCATGCCTTTATGTGGGACAATTTGAGGAGACCCACATTTTCAATGAGTCTGCTCCATTTTATGAGAACGTAGTGAAGTGGAGCAGATTCATTGATGATATTTTGTTTATTTGCGATGGTACTGCTGACCGTTTGGAGGAATTCTTAGAGTGGTTAAACATGGGGGATGTTAACCTTAGGTTTACATCAGAGTATAGCAACCAGAGTGTAAATTTTTTAGATTTAAAAATCAAAGAGATTAGTGGCAAACTGGAGGTTGAATTGTTCTCTAAACCCACAGATAAAAACACTTTGTTGCATTATTCAAGTTTCCACCCAAAGGCACAAAAGGATAATATTCCTTTTGGTCAGTTCCTCCGGTTGAGGAGAAACTGTTCCTCTCTTAATGATTTTTATAAACACTCTGAGTCCCTAAAGGCAAAACTTATGGACAGGGGGTACGCTAGGAAACTCATTTCACATTCCTTCAAACGCGCCCGTTTCTATAATCGGGAAAGTATACTAACAAACAAAGGCATTAATAAATCAAGACAGGATGAGAAACAGAAATTGGTATTTGTAAGTCAATACTCTTGTTTGAGTAATAAAATTAAAAATATAATAAACTCAAATTGGAGTATTTTGAACGATATGGAATCTTTACGATTAGAGAGACCCCTATTTGCGTTTAAGCGCAATAATAATCTGAAAAGGGAACTGGTACACACATATAGAGAAAGCCCTACAATTCACCAACAAACCCTGATGGGCACCCAGGCCATTGGCAACTATAAGTGTAGCCATTGTAGTATGTGTGGACAATGTCTAGAGGGGAAAGAGGTGATTTATAATAAACGCACTCTGTCATCGAAAACATTAAACAATTGTAGAAGCCGAAATATAGTATATTTGCTTTTATGCCCATGCAACCTGGGGTACGTTGGTGAGACGTCTAGAGAACTCCGTACTCGGTTGGTGGAGCATAAATCCGCAATTAAGAACCGTAAAGAGAATGCTCCTCTTGTTAGCCATTTTTTGAAGGAAGGACACCAACCTACGGATTTCAGGTGGTTTATTATTGAAAAAATAGAAGGCAATAAAAGATTAGGGGACCTAACACTTAAACGCAAGAATCGTGAACAATGGTACATCTCAATTTTAGACACTATTCGCACGGGCTTAAACACAAGAGAGGACTGGATGAGACTAATTGAGTAGAGAGTAACGATAACTATTAATATTGTTCTGTTCTATATTGGGCGAACTGTGAAAATACTTGCTGGGTCTCTGTGTGGCTCCCGCCTGTTGGCATTGGGGGTGTACCGGCAGCCACCTTTGCCGCGGGCGGCTGTTACATTCTGGCTCAGCAAATGTTATGTTTTGGGCCTAGATATATGTTTAGGGTAGTGATTAGATCCGACTATATTTCGAGTGTCACACTTTGCGGATTTTATAGTGAGGGTGTTAAATAATTCTTATTGAGATGAAAAATATATATGTTAAAGCAATATGAATTTATTTGTGCAAATATCGAATGCCTTTTAATGATTTCCCTTTTTATACACTAATATTGTGGTATATTGAATTGTTCGAAACAAATTAGACTCTCTGGGTCAAATATAAGTTTCTTTTAAATCAATAAGATTTGTTCTAATAGTAAAAATGAGTTTACTGTAGATTAAAGAAATAGGCGGTTTTTAATATAATACCCAGGATATAAATATTAAATAAATACTAATTTGCCTTATCTATCACAGCTCTATTTAGCTTTCTGATAGCACAATGAGCATGAGATACGAAAGTGGGACCCACTAGTATTTGTTGTAAGAAAGGGCCGCTTTAAGGAGAAGACGGACGCACGTTAGTGACGTAACGATCACAGGTGATTCCGATTGCGGCCAATTCCCTGATGTATAAAACACAGACGGTTCAATGGTCCGTTAGTCGATCTGAATCCCGCAGATGAAATACTAGAAGGACGCATTGTGCCATACGGTTATCTACTTTCACCACATTTTCAAGGTAAGCATCTATAGGGAGGCTGTAGTTGCGTATTCAGATGGGATTTTTACTCTATATATAAATTAAAAAACATAGAGTACGATAGTCAGGACAGATTTTGCTCTAGATACCGAGTGTTTACAAACACGCAATGCAAAATTTAAAATACGGTGATTCGAAGGAAGGAGTTACATGGGGCATTTGTTATCGTTAGTGTATTATCCCCCTTGACGAAGTGGCAGGACTCTTAGATAAAGAGAATGTAGAGAATAAACGATCCGGATATTTGCCATCATGTCCTCCTCCGTGTAACGAAGGGACTGTAACTGAATGAGGGGTAGGAGAGATTCCTCATTGGCATTATAAAATATATTAGTGACACATTATGAAGGGAATACTCTGATATGGTCCTTATCCTCATCCTTATCCGTGTAACGAAGGGACTGTAACTGAATGGGGGGTAGGATAGTTTCCTCATTGGCATTATAAAATATATTAGTGACACACTACGAAGGGAATACTCTGATAGAAGGGCTTTTGGTATTCCGTGACTGGCGATATTACAAAGACTGTAGGTCTGTAATAAGTAATATATATAGGATAGATCTAATCACTGGATACAGTTGATATAAATGGGTCCGCTATAATTGAATAAACTAAATTTTATAGAGTGATAGCGGCACCGATAGAGATAGTAATAATAATGATGATATGTCCTTATTTCAGGTGTGAAATCTGTGTGCCACATTTGGGAGTGAATAACGGACTGTAAGCATTAATTTCCGCTATGAAAAGATTGCTTTTGAGAGCCTGATTCTCATCGATATAATTATAAATATATATGAACGAATTTAGGTGAGTTATCAATTACAGTGTCTGAATGCTATTATATTAAACTGGACACCGGTATACATATTTTTGTAATGTAACTTCATTACTCTTCCTATTAGGTCTTCAATTACCAATGAGGTGAATCAACAGTGGATCTAAATAGACCACGTGTAAATTTTAAAATAATTTTGGAAGAATTGGTTGGGTAAGCATTATCCCTTGACCTTGCCAGGTAGGTCCCTCCCCCGCCACACAGCTCCGCCTGTGCTGTCCTGCCCGCTGATGCTGCTGGTAAGCTCGCCCCTCTGCTGCTGCCTCGGTGCCCGATTTGCCTTCTGTTTCCCCTCGTGCCCCCATCTACTGTGCCCGATTTTGCCTTCTGTTTCACCTCGTGCCCCCATTCTGTGTGCCCGATTTTGCTTTCTGTTTCCCCCCGTGCCCCCATCTCCTGTGCCCGATTTTGCCTTCTGTTTCCCCCTGTGCCCCCATCTCCTGTGCCCGATTTTGCCTTCTGTTTCCCCTCGTGCCCCCATTCTGTGTGCCCGATTTTGCTTTCTGTTTCCCCCGTGCCCCCATCTCCTGTGCCCGATTTTGCCTTCTGTTTCCCCCCGTGCCCCCATCTACTGTGCCCGATTTTGCCTTCTGTTTCCCCTCGTGCCCCCATTCTGTGTGCCCGATTTTGCTTTCTGTTTCCCCGAGCCCCCATCTCCTGTGCCCGATTTTGCCTTCTGTTTCCCCCGCGCCCCATCTACTGTGCCCGATTTTGCCTTCTGTTTCCCCTCGTGCCCCCATTCTGTGTGCCCGATTTTGCTTTCTGTTTCCCCCGTGCCCCCATCTCCTGTGCCCGATTTTGCTTTTGTTTCCCCCGTGCCCCCATCTCCTGTGCCCGATTTTGCCTTCTGTTTCCCCCCGTGCCCCCATTCTGTGTGCCCGATTTTGCTTTCTGTTTCCCCTCGTGCCCCCATTTTTTGTGCCCGATTTTTGCCCTCTGTACCCCCGTTGCCTCTCTCCACTCCCGCCGCTGCGTCCCCTGTGGCCCCGCCCCCCTGACTGCCCATTCGCTGCCCCTGCCTCCCGCCTCCCAGCTGCTCCTCCCTCCCACCTCCCCCATATATGGCGGCCGCTGCGCGGTGAGGAGAGCGACCCTTGACCTTGCCAGGTAGGTCGCTCCCCCGCCACACAGCTCCGCCTGTGCTGTCCTGCCCGCTGCTGCTGCTGGTAAGCTCACCCCTCTGCTGCTGCCTCGGTGCCCGATTTGCCTTCTGTTTCCCCTCATGCCCCATCTACTGTGCCCGATTTTGCCTTCTGTTTCCCCTCGTGCCCCCATTCTGTGTGCCCGATTTTGCTTTCTGTTTCCCCCTTGCCCCCATCTCCTGTGCCCGATTTTGCCTTCTGTTTCCCCCGTGCCCCCATCTACTGTGCCCGATTTTGCCTTCTGTTTCCCCTCGTGCCCCCATTCTGTGTGCCTGATTTTGCTTTCTGTTTCCCCCGTGCCCCCATCTCCTGTGCCCGATTTTGCCTTCTGTTTCCCCCGTAGCCCCATCTACTGTGCCCGATTTTGCCTTCTGTTTCCCCTCGTGCCCCCATTCTGTGTGCCCGATTTTGTTTTCTGTTTCCCCGAGCCCCCATCTCCTGTGCCCGATTTTGCCTTCTGTTTCCCCGTGCCCCCATCTACTGTGCCCGATTTTGCCTTCTGTTTCCCCTCGTGCCCCCATTCTGTGTGCCCGATTTTGCTTTCTGTTTCCCCCGTGCCCCCATCTCCTGTGCCCGATTTTGCTTTCTGTTTCCCCCGTGCCCCCATCTCCTGTGCCCGATTTTGCCTTCTGTTTCCCCCGTGCCCCATTCTGTGTGCCCGATTTTGCTTTCTGTTTCCCCTTATGCCCCCATTTTTTGTGCCCGATTTTTGCCTTCTGTACCCCCGTTGCCTCTCTCCACTCCCGCCGCTGTGTCCCCTGCGGCCCCGCCCCCCTGACTGCCCATTCGCTGCCCCTGCCTCCCGCCTCCCAGCTGCTCCTCCCTCCCATCTCCCCCATATATGGCGGCCGCTGCGCGGTGAGAGAGCGACCCTTGACCTTGCCAGGTAGGTCGCTCCCCCGCCACACAGCTCCGCCTGTGCTGTCCTGCCCGCTGCTGCTGCTGGTAAGCTCGCCCCTCTGCTGCTGCCTCGGTGCCCGATTTGCCTTCTGTTTCCCCTCGTGCCCCCATCTACTGTGCCCGATTTTGCCTTCTGTTTCCCCTCGTGCCCCCATTCTGTGTGCCCGATTTTGCTTTCTGTTTCCCCCCATGCCCCCATCTCCTGTGCCCGATTTTGCCTTCTGTTTCCCCCGTGCCCCCATCTACTGTGCCCGATTTTGCCTTCTGTTTCCCCTCGTGCCCCCATTCTGTGTGCCTGATTTTGCTTTCTGTTTCCCCCCGTGCCCCCATCTCCTGTGCCCGATTTTGCCTTCTGTTTCCCCCGTGCCCCCATCTACTGTGCCTGATTTGCCTTCTGTTTCCCCTCGTGCCCCCATTCTGTGTGCCCGATTTTGCTTTCTGTTTCCCCCGAGCCCCCATCTCCTGTGCCCGATTTTGCCTTCTGTTTCCCCCGTGCCCCCATCTACTGTGCCCGATTTTGCCTTCTGTTTCCCCTCGTGCCCCCATTCTGTGTGCCCGATTTTGCTTTCTGTTTCCCCGTGCCCCCATCTCCTGTGCCCGATTTTGCTTTCTGTTTCCCCTCGTGCCCCCATTTTTTGTGCCTGATTTTTGCCTTCTGTACCCCCGTTGCCTCTCTCCACTCCCGCCGCTGCGTCCCCTGCGGCCCCGCCCCCTGACTGCCCATTCGCTGCCCCTGCCTCCCGCCTCCCAGCTGCTCCTCCCTCCCACCTCCCCCATATATGGCGGCCGCTGCGCGGTGAGGAGAGCGACCCTTGACCTTGCCAGGTAGGTCGCTCCCCCGCCACACAGCTCCGCCTGTGCTGTCCTGCCCGCTGCTGCTGCTGGTAAGCTCGCCCCTCTGCTGCTGCCTCGGTGCCCGATTTGCCTTCTGTTTCCCCTCGTGCCCCCATCTACTGTGCCCGATTTTGCCTTCTGTTTCCCCTCGTGCCCCCATTCTGTGTGCCCGATTTTGCTTTCTGTTTCCCCCCGTGCCCCCATCTCCTGTGCCCGATTTTGCCTTCTGTTTCCCCCCGTGCCCCCATCTACTGTGCCCGATTTTGCCTTCTGTTTCCCCTCGTGCCCCCATTCTGTGTGCCCGATTTTGCTTTCTGTTTCCCCCCATGCCCCCATCTCCTGTGCCCGATTTTGCCTTCTGTTTCCCCCCGTGGCCCCATCTACTGTGCCCGATTTTACCTTCTGTTTCCCCTCGTGCCCCCATTTTGTGTGCCCGATTTTGCTTTCTGTTTCCCCCCGAGCCCCCATCTCCTGTGCCCGATTTTGCCTTCTGTTTCCCCCGTGCCCCCATCTACTGTGCCCGATTTTGCCTTCTGTTTCCCCTCGTGCCCCCATTCTGTGTGCCCGATTTTGCTTTCTGTTTCCCCCGTGCCCCCATCTCCTGTGCCCGATTTTGCCTTCTGTTTCCCCTCGTGCCCCCATTCTGTGTGCCCGATTTTGCTTTCTGTTTCCCCTCGTGCCCCCATTTTTTGTGCCCGATTTTTGCCTTCTGTACCCCCGTTGCCTCTCTCCACTCCCGCCGCTGCGTCCTGCGGCCCCGCCCCCTGACTGCCCATTCGCTGCCCCTGCCTCCTGCCTCCCAGCTGCTCCTCCCTCCCACCTCCCCCATATATGGCGGCCGCTGCGCGCTGAGGAGAGCGACCCTTGACCTTGCCAGGTAGGTCGCTCCCCGCCACACAGCTCCGCCTGTGCTGTCCTGCCCGCTGCTGCTGCTGGTAAGCTCGCCCCTCTGCTGCTGCCTCGGTGCCCGATTTGCCTTCTGTTTCCCCTCGTGCCCCCATCTACGGTGCCGATTTTGCCTTCTGTTTCCCCTCGTGCCCCCATTCTGTGTGCCCGATTTTGCTTTCTGTTTCCCCCGTGCCCCCATCTCCTGTGCCCGATTTTGCCTTCTGTTTCCCCCGTTCCCCCATCTACTGTGCCCGATTTTGCCTTCTGTTTCCCTCGTGCCCCCATTCTGTGTGCCCGATTTTGCTTTCTGTTTCCCCGTGCCCCCATCTCCTGTGCCCGATTTTGCCTTCTGTTTCCCCCCGTGCGCCCATCTACTGTGCCCGATTTTGCCTTCTGTTTCCCCTCGTGCCCCCATTCTGTGTGCCCGATTTTGCTTTCTGTTTCCCCCGAGCCCCCATCTCCTGTGCCCGATTTTGCCTTCTGTTTCCCCCGTGCCCCCATCTACTGTGCCCGATTTTGCCTTCTGTTTCCCTCGTGCCCCCATTCTGTGTGCCCGATTTTGCTTTCTGTTTCCCCCGTGCCCCCATCTCCTGTGCCCGATTTTGCCTTCTGTTTCCCCCCGTGCCCCCATTCTGTGTGCCCAATTTTGCTTTCTGTTTCCCCTCGTGCCCCCATTTTTTGTGCCCGATTTTTGCCTTCTGTACCCCCGTTGCCTCTCTCCACTCCCGCCGCTGCGTCCCCTGCGGCCCCGCCCCCCTGACTGCCCATTCGCTGCCCCTGCCTCCTGCCTCCCAGCTGCTCCTCCCTCCCACCTCCCCCATATATGGCGGCCGCTGCGCGGTGAGGAGAGCGACCCTTGACCTTGCCAGGTAGGTCGCTCCCCCGCCACACAGCTCCGCCTGTGCTGTCCTGCCCGCTGCTGCTGCTGGTAAGCTCGCCCCTCTGCTGCTGCCTCGGTGCCCGATTTGCCTTCTGTTTCCCCTCGTGCCCCCATCTACTGTGCCTGATTTTGCCTTCTGTTTCCCCTCGTGCCCCCATTCTGTGTGCCCGATTTTGCTTTCTGTTTCCCCCCTTGCCCCATCTCCTGTGCCCGATTTTGCCTTCTGTTTCCCCCCGTGCCCCCATCTACTGTGCCCGATTTTGCCTTCTGTTTCTCCTCGTGCCCCCATTCTGTGTGCCCGATTTTGCTTTCTGTTTCCCCCCGAGCCCCCATCTCCTGTGCCCGATTTTGCCTTCTGTTTCCCCCCGTGCCCCCATCTACTGTGCCCGATTTTGCTTTCTGTTTCCCCTCGTGCCCCCATTTTTTGTGCCCAATTTTTGCCTTCTGTACCCTTTTTGCCTCTCTCCACTCCCGCCGCTGCGTCCCCTGCGGCCCCGCCCCCTGACTGCCCATTAGCTGCCCCTGCCTCCCCCCTCCCAGCTGCTCCTCCCTCCCACCTCCCCCATATATGGCGGCCGCGCCGAAGGCGCGCCTAAGGCAAGCCCGTCTGCGCCCGTCCGTGCCTGGACCGCGCCCAGTGCCAGAACCCCTGGGCTGCGCGCCCCCCGCACCAGCCTCGAGGACCGACGCCGCTACAATGCCACCACACTCCACGCTCTCAACCCGGGACAGACACACAACTGCTTCAAGGCCGCCCCGAAACGCACTCATGGCCCCTTCACCTGCCGGAACTGCAGCTACACCAGCCTCAGAGCCACCGAAGCGCCCGCCAAGAAGGACCTCAACCACCTCCGATGCATCCTACTGAACACCCGCTCCGCACGCAAACACGCCCGTCGAGCTCTGGGACCTGCTCAACACATCATCACCGGACGTCGCCTTCCTGACAGAGACCTGGATGAACGACTCCTCCGCACCCGAGCATCGCCATAGCCATCCCAGACGGCTATAAGATCACCCGCAGAGACCGCATCAACGGAGTAGGAGGAGGAATCGCCATCGTCCACAAGAACTCCATCAGGGTCTCGACCAGCACCGACGACCTTCTCCGCACCGCCGAACACATGCACTTCCAGATCCACACGGACCCCAACACCACCCTTAGAGGCACCCTTGTCTACAGACCCCCTGGGCCCCGACCCCAGTTCAGCGACTCCATCGCCGACTTCATCAGCACGCACGCCCTGACCTCTACCGACTACATCCTCCTCGGAGACCTGAACTTTCACCTGGAGAACAACAACGACACCACCCTGATCGACAACCTCGCCAACCTCGGACTGAGACAGCTCGTCACAACACCGACTCATTCCGCCGGCCACACGCTCGACCCAGTCTTCTCCTCAAGCTCCCACGTCTCCTTCAGCCACACCACGGAACTCCTCTGGACCGACCACCGCTGCATCCACTTCACCTTCCAGAAACCCACCACACACCACCGCACCCAACAGATCCCACGCCGCTGCTGGAGCACAGTCACCGAAGACCAACTACGGGCAAACCTTGCTCTTAGCCCCCCCTCCGACCCATCCAACACCGACGACGCTGCCTGCAACCTCAGTGGATAGATGACTGTGCCAACACCCTCGCCCCGCTGAAAAAACTCACCTACAGCGACACCACCAAAAGAGCCAGCTGGTTCACCCCGGAACTCCTAGCTTCCAAGCGTACCTGCCGGAAACTAGAGAAGAAATGGCACAGTGATAAGACACCGGACAGCCACGCAGCCCACAAAGACGCCATCCGTAACCACCACCACCTCATCAGGTCCGCCAAGAGAATCTCCTTCAAAGACCGCCTCAACAACAACGCACACAACAGCAAGGAGCTCTTCAACATCGTGAAGGAACTCTCCAACCCCAGCTCCAACACCAACGACATCCCGCCGTCACAAGCCCTGTGCGATTCCCTCGCCACCTTCTTCCACCGCAAGATCGCCGACATCCACGACAGCTTCAACACCCAGACAGCCCCTACTAAGATAGATACACCAGACCCGCCGCACACCATCGACCATGACCCCTTGCCAGCCTGGGCCAGCGTGAACATCGACGACACCATCAAGACCATGAGCACAATACACTCTGGCTCCCCGTCAGACCCTTTCCCGCACCACATCTTCAACAAAGCCAGCAGCTCCATCGCACCCCACCTCTGCAACGTTATCAATCTCTCCTTCGAGACCGCGACCTTCCCAGAGAGCTGGAAACACGCAGAGATCAACGCCCTACTCAAAAAACCCAAGGCGGACCCGAGAGACCTCAAGAACTTCCGGCCCATCTCCCTGCTTCGGTTCCCAGCCAAGGTCATCGAGAAGATCGTCAACAAACAGCTAACCCGATACCTCGAAGAAAACAGCATCCTGGACCCATCCCAATCAGGGTTCCGCAGCAACCACAGCACTGAGACTGTCCTCATCACCGCCACCGACGACATCAGGACCCTGCTGGACAACGGTGAGACCGCAGCCCTCATCCTGCTGGACCTCTCCGCCGCCTTCGACACTGTCTGCCACCGCACTCTACGCGCACGCCTCCACGATGCAGGGATCCGAGACAAGGCCCTGGAATGGACCACCTCCTTCCTCGACGGCAGAACCCAGAGAGTCCGCCTCCCACCTTTCCGATCCGAAGCCTCCGAGATCATCTGCGGCGTCCCCCAGGGATCTTCCCTCAGCCCAACGCTGTTCAACATCTACATGGCCCCGCTCGCATGCATCGCCAGACAGCACGACCTCAACATTATCTCCTACGCCGACGACACTCAACTGATCCTCTCCCTCACCAAGGACCCCCTCGCCACCAAATCCAATCTCCATGAAGGAATGAAGGCCGTCGCCGATTGGATGAAGATCAGCCGACTAAAGCTGAACACGGACAAGACAGAGGTCCTCATCCTCGGCTCCAACCCCTCAGCCTGGGACGACTCCTGGTGGCCAACGACGCTGGGAGCAGCCCCGACACCCACCGACCACGCACGCAAACTGGGAGTCATCCTCGACTCAACGCTCTCCATGACCAAGCAAGTCAATGCAGTCTCCTCCTCCTGCTTCAACACCCTCCGCATGCTTCGCAAGATCTACAGGTGGATCCCGACAGATACAAGAAGAACAGTCACCCAGGCCCTCGTCAGTAGCAGACTCGACTATGGGAACACCCTCTACGCAGGAGCCCCGGCCAAGCTCATCAAGCGACTGCAACGCATACAAAACGCCTCCGCACGCCTGATCCTCGACGTACCACGCCACAGCCACATCACCCCCCACCTGAGGAACCTGCACTGGCTCCCCGTCAACAGGAGAATCTCCTTCAAACTCCTCATCCACGCACACAAGGCACTCCACAAGACTGGCCCAGCCTACCTCAACAGACGACTCTTCTTCTATGTCCCCAACCGCCAGCTCCGCTCCGCCGACCTCTCCCTCGCCACCGTCCCTCGCATTCGAAGAACAACCACCGGCGGCAGATCCTTCTCACACCTAGCCGCCAAGACCTGGAACACCCTTCCACTAAGCCTACGACAGACCCAAGACCTGCTGACCTTCAGGAGGCTACTCAAGACCTTGCTGTTTGACCAGTAGCAGCACCCCCCCCTTTCTCTCCCCAGCGCCTTGAGACCCTCGTGGGTAAGTAGTGCGCTCTACAAATTCTGTGATTGATTGATTGATTGATTCCATATACACAATTAGCGGTATGTATCTTTTTGTAAATAAGTGATCTATTTTATGATTGCTTTGATGTGGGAAGATTGATGTTTGTTGTATGGGTTATGATTTTAGCGATGTACGAATTGAGTATGATATGTTAGTTCATTAAATGATGCTTGATTTTTTATATGATGAAATGGGCTATATGGGACTGTATGGTAACGCTGGAACCCATCCAACAACTGTGTGGACACGTTGATAACAGACTTTTAGATAATGGTAATAAAGGTAATGGGGATCTTTTCTATTTTTTCTATATTTATATATTGGGCATGTATTATGGATTTATAATTGGTTATAAATAGGGAAGGGGTTTGTTTTTAATGAAAATATGAATATACCTTATGTTTATGTAAAGTGCCTTACAGAATGATGTTTACTACAGGATCATGTTCATTGTATATATATTTTTTTGTTTCATTAGGTATATCAAAAAAATTTAACTTTAGAAAGAGAGACAAGCATTGTATATGTCCTGATGAAGGTGGTGTTTTTATACATTTTCTACCACCGAAACGCGTCGACGCCTGAACTCCGATATTGGGTTTTTTCCAGGAACAGCCTCATGCCTAATGAAACTACAAATACATAGACTGATGGTGTTTATGCATGAGATTCCTGTTGGGAATAACTGTGTTGTTTGATGAATCTAAGTGCTTCACAAAAAAAATTCTGTCCCTCATGATGTGTTTAAATGTTTTTAATTGTGTAATCTATGTATTTTATTAGTATTAAATGAAATTTGTTTCTATTGTCATTTTAATTAATCTTAATAAACCCTGATTGTGTTATATATTTGAGTTTTGTTGCCATTGTGTGTTATATAGTTGTTTTCTTGGGTTTCAGAGTTTTGTGGATGTATCTATATGTGTGATATAACAGTGTAGACCTGAATGTGAGTTTGATTGACTGCATACTTGATTATAGGTGGATCTTTATGATTATCCAAGAGAGCTCACTTTTAATACTTACTAGTAGTACCCTGTCTCTTGGCTAGTGGGGTAGCTCCCTGTTTTGTCTAGACCCCCATACACACACAGGTAATGCAGCCTTACATGCCTTAGGATACAGTGTGGACAGGCTGTGGTGTTGTAGGTGAGTCCCTGGCAAGTACTTTTATATCTTGCCAAAAGTGCATAAACCCACACGTCCACCTCCAGGACGACCTATAGTCTCGGGCATTAATTCCATCTTAGAGCCTTTATCCAAATTTTGTGATGTGTTTCTGCGCCCATTAGTTCAGAAGATGCCAGCATATCTTAAAGATACTAGGGTGGTTCTGAATTTGATTAAAGGCCTGGAATTTGATCCTGATACTGATTTAATGATTGGTCTTGATATAGAGTCTCTCTATACGAACATTCCGCAGCAAGAAACTCTCAGGGTGATTGAGAATATCCTTTTTCAGTAGAATGGGAATTTATGGCGCCTCGGGCCTTCATTTTGAGCCTACTTGAGCTGGCCCTAACAAAGAACTATTTTAAATTTGAGGAACAGTTTTATCTCCAAACACATGGAACTTCCATGGGGAGTTCTTGTGCCCCGAGTTTAGCCTGCCTCTATGTCTCTAAATTTGAAGAGGAAAGTGTGTTTTCACCAGCCAACCCATTCTATAATCAGATTAGGGTTTGGCGGAGATATATTGATGACGTGTTCATCATTTGGAGAGGCAGCAAAGACTCGGCCAAAATCTTTCTAGAGTGGCTAAATCAGAGGAATCCCTTTTTGTTTTTTACGAACACTATGACTAATACCTCACTTCCTTTTTTGGATCTGAACATAACAGCAGAGAATGGAGCTCTAGTCAGTAGCGTATATCATAAACCTACTGATAGGAATAATTTGCTATCGTTTCAGAGCTTTCACCCCCGTTCACTTAGGGAAAATCTTCCCTATGGACAGTTTCTGCGATTGCGTAGGAACTGTTCTTCAATTGTGGATTACAAGCAAGAGGCTAAAAATCTGTGTGACAAACTGAGACATAGAGATTATCCTGAATGTGTTATCCAAAAGGCCCAGAAGAGAGCACGTAACTGCAATAGAGAGACCTTACTTGAAACGAATGAAAAGGAGACAGTCGGGAGTAGTATTTGTGTTACAACATTCAGTACGGCATCAAATCATCTCAAAAAGATTATACAGAAGAACTGGCGAATTTTGAATTCGAATGGGTTAGATCAACCTTTTCCGCTTTTTTCTTTCAAAAAAAGTGCCAGTATCAAAGATATGGTTGTTAACACACGCCCTAGAACGCTGGTCAGCCATCCTGTGGAACAAAATCGAGACCATTTTTTAACTCCTGTTTTTGGACATTATGCGTGTGGTTACTGTAAAGCGTGTCCTTTATCACTGAATGGCAAATCAGTGGATATAGGTACTAATCGACGCTGGGAACAGAGGAAACACACAACATGTAACACAGAGAATGTCATCTACCTCATAAGGTGTCCTTGTGATAAACTATATGTAGGGATGACTACTCGTCGGGTAAAAACCCGTATCCTGGAACACATGAGCACTATAAGGTGTGGAAAAACCAATACAAAACTCACGACTCACTTTCATGAGATGAGACATAGTGAGTCAGATTTGAGGTGGACAGTATTAGATAAACCTTTTATCCCACCTAATACTGTTGATGTAGCCAGTTTCTTGTTGGTTAGGGAACAACGGTGGGTGGACAGGTTAAAAAGTAGTATTCATGGCCTGAATGATTCTATACCCTGGTTCCAATTGTATGGACTAAGCACCAAGTAAAGAAATTAGATTATGGAAGAATAATGTGCTGAGTGGTGTCCTCGTACCTTCGTTTTGAATTCATAACACACATAAAGCTAACTATATCAGTTGAGCAATACCCTTGGATACATTGCCTCTTAAATTAAAGGGGAGTATAGATCGAATGGTTAGTAAGCCCTTACCTTTATTAGAGCGATCCATTTATTGATATGAATGGACAATAGAAGTAGCAGGCTTATGTAGGTGACGGTGTCCATGAGATGACTCTAATTGTATTAAGGTAGAGACATAGATGGTCTTTGCGGGATAACATCACAAGATAGAGATGCAATAAAAGGATTCTCTATACTAACATATAAGAACGAAGGATAATCCTGTGCTGTTTTTGTTGTTTTTTGTTATGGTAAATACAGGGCCACAGTATTAATGGTGGTCATTTAGAACCGTCTCGGTATGAGAACAATGAACATAGCGTGTACTAAGGTCGCACACTTAGACTGAATTGATGTGCAATAAGATACAGTGTCCGTGGGTATATCAGCAGTAGTGCTTTGGATAGAGGATAGTGACGTGAACTTCCAGCGACGTCAGTGCTCATACACACTCCAAGATGGCCGCTATCTGCAAGGAATTAAGGTAGATAGTGTCCTTTTTCAGTTTTGACAATGAATACGGACGAGCCCGAGACGCACCCTAGTTGGGGGAGTGGCCTATATATGAGCGCCAATTAACATCCCCGTTATAAGAGAAGAAAGTTGGTGTGCGAGATATCGACGGAGGACCTAAGTGAGGGATTGAAGCATCACGGTTCTTTGGAGTAGTAAGTTGATTATAAGAGGGGTCATGGTCGCTATCTGTTTTGCCTCTCTAGAAAGTTTTAAATTTTTACGGCGCATAATCGATGAAGGCTGCTAATGAAAAGCGGGATATTTTACCCGGGTATTACTTGTGTCCTGGGTTGTATAAAGAATTTTGGCATCCCCCAGGGTTTTGACTCTATCAGGATATATAATTTTTAGTAATACGTTTGAAAGTTAATGAGAGCGGTGGGGTGGAGTAGGATTTTCTTACAGATTCAAAAAGGAAAATATCATTGGATTACAATGAAGTATTATCTCTGTTTTGTCCTCTCTTATCCTGTGTCTTTCAGAGTGTGACTTTAAGAACACGGCCCCACGAAGGTCCCGGGTTGGGAGATTTTCTTATAAACCCGTGTGAGTTCTGTGTAATAAATTCAATTAGAATGCCTTTTCAAACTAGTGAGTGAGTAGAGTAACTTGACAGGTTGACGTTTGTGTAAGGGTGAGATAACCTTGATTACAACGCTTAGGGAGCCCGTTAACCATGAATACCACACTAAGGGAGTCTGTTAAGGGTTACACGCATGGTGTTGCGCATCTGTGAGGGTTTTTACTGGGTGTGGAGTAGGGAGCTTTTGATGAGTCCCTTGATGTGTGTATATGGATACATGCACACTTTTAATTTGATGCCTACTGTTGGCATTATAGAGGATGAGACATTGCAGCATTTTGTGAAGGAATAAGGGAGCAGAACAGTAATTGTCTGCATGATTTCTTTTTACAGGAATCTGTTCCCTCTCGGAAATTTCCCAGAGGGGTTTATCTGACAGGATTTTGTAACCTGTGGAAGTAAGGTAACAACTCCGAATTGGGGGTGAAGACCTGGTAACGTGGGACCTACACCCTGATGAATGCCAGTACGACCCTGTTGGGCGAGAATCAATGGCAGAAACATGTTGGTTAATGCAGTAGGGAGACAGGGGCCTTTACCTCCCCTAATATCCCGCCGTGTGGTTTTTAATACTACCAAGGGGTTACTTGAATAAAGACTGGTGGCAGTTTCCCCCTAGGTTGTTTTAATTGTGTGTGTCTGCACTCTTTGGTCCCTTCTAAAGGAAACACTTTTTCCTTTATACCCCTTTATTGTGGGTTTATTTAGGTGTATTGTTTTGTCACCTTTTCTGTACCCTCACCACTTTTGTCTTCTCGTAGACATTTAAAATAATTGCGCTCCGTCTTTGGTGTTGGTCTGCACCAAGACGTCAGATGCGGCCCTATGATGAAGCATGACACTGCAAAGTGTGTGAGGGCAGTATTAAGACAAGTGTTGTCTTTCCCTGTTTGTTTTCCTTCTTATGTATTTCATCCTCTGGTTGTTATTTTGTAATATTGATAGTAAAAACGCTGTCTATACCGCCGCATGGGACAGTATCTGCCTCTGCAGCACACATATAATGCTGGCTGTTCCCCTGAGAGCTCACTTGCCTGCACTACATGCTCCAGGACGACATCTGCCACCACCACTGCTGCTGTCTCTGCATCCTCTGGCTACTGCAATGGCACGTACTGTGGAGAGAGCCCCAGCCTTCAGCACTGAGGAGAACCAGGCCCTGCTGGACAGCCTCCTTCCACAGTACACCAAGCTGTATGGGAAACCAGGGGAGCAGGTGAGTGTGCTGTCCACTGCCTTACTAATTGTGCATGTTGTCTGACTAGCAAGACTTACAGTGTGTACACCAGTGGCTAGCATGCTCACTGAGTAGTTGTCACCCCCAAAGTGTGTAGTTACATGCACTGAGCAGGTATAGTGCAGTAACAGTGCATTCCAACAAGGTTTTACTTCCCAGGCAATGATACCATTTAGTAACTGCTGGACAACTGTTCATAGCCATAGTTGCACTACCTGTGTACATCATATGCCCCTGTGATTGAGACATGTATATCCAACTGTGTGATGCACGGATATGTTGCATGTGTAGTAATGGCCTTTTCGCTTTGTCATCCTCACAGGTTGATGCCCACCAGAAGCAGGAGATCTGGCTGACCATCGCCCGGGCAGCACGATCTGTGGGGGTCTACAGGCGCAGGATCCGCAACTGCCAGAAGAGGTGGCAGGACCTTCGTGGCTGGACCCAGAGGATCGCAAGGGTCCAGCTGAAGCTGTCGCCTCCTCGCAGGAGGGGCGGACACCGGACCCTGACCCCCACATGCTCCAGATTCTGGCGGTGGTCTTCCCTGACCTAGATGGGCAGCTGAAGGCCAGACAGCAGCAAGGAGGGGTAAGTGCTAGCCTTTTCTGGGTACTATGACTAACATGCTCTATGCACTCCTTTAGCCTGGTT
>CAWUFW010028600.1:0-21226 GCA_963921515.1 Calotriton arnoldi | reverse complement strand
GGTGGGATATCCGGCTGGCTGGGTGGGAAGGGGGACTTGCAGCACTGACCATAGTCACCAGCACCTCCCCTCACCCCCCCCAACACAAACTCCACAGTACCCACCTGGTAGAATGCAATGCCCTCCATCCTAACACAAGATCCCACAAAGCACCACCACCCTGGGTTATGTTGTGTGAAGCACAGGGACACTCTTGGGACTCTTAGCCAAACAACTGCCAGGACAACACTCCCAGCCATCCTGTCAGCACAGCCAGCCCACCCCACAGGAAGCAGAGTCAAAAGGAAGGAAGCATGGGCATGCTGGGAAGGGGGTGGAGGCAATAGCATGATGGGAGTCGTAGTCACAGACATTGCTCAGCCTCACAACTGGCCCATCAACACCACCCTGAACCATGCTCACATCACAGGGAGTGGAGAAGGACTCACAAGATGGCTGACACTGGCTACTGCTGCTGGGAGCACAAGGCCCTGCTGCCAACTGTGCACCAACAAACAGCAGGACACCTCTGACTGACATCCTGAGAGACAACTTACACTCCCTGCAATGCAAGCACGTTCCATGGTGGGATAACTGACTGGGTGGGTGGGTGGGTGGGAAGGAGGTCTGGCTGTCAACCAAACACAATCAATGCAGACCATGTTCACACCCCAGAGAATACATAGAAATGCCCAAATAATGCAGGACAATGTGCCACACCAATATCAACCCCTGACTGTGACGACTTAGGACAATACAATGTACAGGCCCGCACCCCGAGGCACAGTCACAACTGTCAGGTGTGTCAACCACTGATGCCTGCAGAAACATGACATACATTGTTTGTGTCTCCCAAAAACAGGTGATGATAGGGACACAGCAGCAGACGCTGAGGAGTCCCAGTCCCAGGCTCAAGAGGATGCCGAGCTCACTGGCGTCGTACAGCCTCTGTCCTCCTCGGACGATGAAGAACAACCTGGCACATCCGGTGCAAGTCAACATGCTGCACCAGCAGGACCACCAGCTGCAGCACCAGCAGGTCCACCAGCTGCACCCCTGCACCCACCCCTCCAACGACTGTCACCACGAATACCATCCCTGCCGACATGGACAGAATAAGGAACAACACCAGCGCAGTGACCCTGGACCAACCTGGGGCCATGGACACCACCACCACCACCAACCCCCAAGGTGGACCAGGGTTATCTGTGCGTGCAACTGCACACTGCACATGTCAGCAGGGGTGGTGGGAGGGTGGGAGACAGAGGTCGCTGCTTGCAGACGTTGCTGGTGTGCATGAAGACCCACAACTGGTACGCATAGCTGATGCGTACCAGTCCAGCACCGGAGAGCTCAGCCAGGTAGTGGGGCTCCTCAGAGACATCAAACAGCAGCAGGCTGCCCATCATGCCCGCTTGGACTCCCACATGTCCCATGTGGAGTCACACATGTCACGTGTGGACTCCCACATGTCACGTGTGGACTCCCACATGACCCGCGTGGAGTCCAAGTGGGATGTACTACATGAGATGACGGCGGTGCACAGGGACATTTTACAATGCCTCCGCCAGATGAACAGCAACCAGTCCACACCTCCCTGTGTGCCAACAACATCTGGTACCGAACAAACTGCAACTGCCACAGGGAGGGAGGAGGACTCTGGCGGAGAGTCCCCTGCACCGCAGCAGCCTGCACTTGAGGGCCCCCCCAAGAAGAGGGGTCGTCCGAGGAGGGGAAAGTGAGAGGCTGATGGCCAAGCGCAACTCCCAGGAAGCCTGAACCTGTTCTGGATTTTCGCCTTTGTGCACAGACTGTTCACCCTGTTGATGGCAACACTACTCCCACACATTGCATGGGGAGTACAAGTTGGAACAATGTGTCAGACAACTGTGGCCCCGATACTGGGGATCCTGTCTACCTGGACTTTCTATTCATCTAGGAACTTGGGATTGCAAGATTCATGTACAGCACAATCCATCCTATGCACTATTATCACAGATGTATCACAATAAACACAATAATACACCATACTTGCCTCTGTCGTGATTCCAACGTGGGTACTGTTATGGGGATGATGAACAACAAAATTACACTGTGTATGCGAACTGCAACAGCAAGGACAACACAGGCATGTGAGTACAGGCAACGTGACACATATGAGGGAGACACACCACCAGGGCTACACAACACATACACACCTAGGCCATCTGACTCATTGCCTACACTGATGTTGCCAGGGAAGACGGTGCAATGCACAGACACCACACCCATTCCCAGTTGTAGTCAAGTAGCCCACAGGTGCAGTAAGCAAATGGCAGTCAAATGTGTGACCACAGACAACGCACATCACTAAGTGAAGCACAGGTTTATTACACAGTAGCAACATGCCGTAACCACTACAGATGCAAGGTAACCCCACCTGGTAGCGGGCACACAGTCAACAACTGTAGACAGAAGGAAGTCCATGGGTGTGGCGCACATCACCTGTAGGGACACAACAGCTACCAGCCTGGATGTGCAATCACGTTGTCGGTGGACACAGTTGACCAAACGAATCTGAAAGTACCCTGTGAAGGACAGAAATGACACACAGTCAAAAGCAATGGAGTACAGGACAGAACAGCAAAACTCATGCACAATACATGTTACAAGATACCCACCCAGAACCAAGTTAGCATGTCAACACTGTTGGGGAGTACAGCCCACCTGTCACCACACATCGCAACACACATCCAGTCAAGTAGCCCATGGACACACTCCAACAGCACCAGAGCACCACCCACACATCATGCCAACTCACATCATTCACATGACACCTCAGGATACTCACATTCAGCTAAAGAAGTTGGTGATGAGCTGTGTGCGGACATCACCATCACCATCATCATCATCATCGTCACTGGCATCGTGGTCCAGGCCAGGATCCTCCACAGGTGGCGGATGTTGGTCATCGTCATCCTGGATGAGAGGCAACTCCTTCCGCACTGCCAGGTTGTGGAGCATGCAGCAGACGATGATAATCTTGCACACTTTCGCAGGGGCATATGGGAGGGACCCTCCGGTCTTGTCCAGGCAGCGGAAGCGGCTCTTCAGGAGACCAAAGGTCCGCTCAATCACTCTCCTGGTCCGACCATGTGCCTCATTGTAGCGCATCTGGGCAGGTGTCACAGGGTTCCTGAGGGGTGTCAGCAACCACGGCATGTTGGGGTATCCCGAGTCACCTACGGACAGACAAGTGCACATCAGCTGACTTGGAAAAGTGGGCGGAATACTACAGATCAGATCACACACAATGGCACAAAGTCAGTACACACCGACAAGCCAGGCACGCTGGTTCTGCATCTGTGCCATCAACCTGGGGATGCGACTACTCCTCATCACAAAGGCATCGTGTGCTGAACCAGGGAAACGGGCACACACGTGTGTGATGGTCATGTCTGCAAGACACACCACCAGTGCATTGACCGAGTGGTAGTGCTTGCGGTTCCTGTAGGCCTGCTCCTGGGCCTGTGGTGGTACCAAAGCCACATGTGTCCCATCAATGGAGCCAATGACATGCGGCATCCTCCCCAGGGCATAAAAGTCACTCTTCACGTCAGTGAGTCGTCGCAGTCTAGGGAAATAGATGTACCGGTTCAGGAAGAGCAACATTGCCGCCAAGAAATCGCGGAGCACACGGCTGAACATGGTCTGTGACATCCCACCAGCAGACGCCACAGTATGTTGGAAGGTACCGGTGGCAAAGAAGTGTAGGGCTGCCATCACCTTCACCTTGGGGGTCAGCGCTGTAGGATACGGCCGGCCAGGCTGCAAATGTGGGGACAACTGCACTGCCAAATCCTCAATCAGCTGCCTGGTGAAGCGGTACCGTCGGATGCTGTCCCGTTCCACCATCGTTGCCAGGTCTGGGAATGGCCGATGGACAGCAGGAGCCCTGCAGTGCAGAGGAGAAGTAAGCAAGATCGTCAGTCACCCCACATATGCGGCATTGAACACACTCAAGATCCCAACATACATCATCATGAGGCACAACTACATGAAGTGTGCAGTACCGGAACGACATGTATGGTACATACATGGCCAACATCTGTCAACACGGTCCTACAGGTGGCATCAATTTGTCCCAGGTTGGCCCATTGGATATCATGATGCTGTGTCACAGTCACCCCCAGTGACATGTGAGGACAGATGTGCCCCAGGCACCACAGCTCAACGACAGGCACATTCCCAGGGACCCTGTAATGCCACATGGACACTGGCATCACCTGGAGTATCATGTGTACACCACAACAAAACAAACATGACCCCCACAGGTAGTGGCCACACTTGCCATGGCAGGAGAGCCATGGACGTCTGTGACACACACGCACAACATCAGAGTCCATGCACACACAACGTGGATGTGGAGACTGTCTCCCATTGTGCACATGAAATCAGAGACATTGTAAACACTACATGCACAAAGACTGTGGAGGGCCATCACTATTGTGCCACTGGGACACCCTGGCTCAAACATACCGTCCCACATGGGACTCACGGGGTATGTGACATGACATACACAAACACCACTGTGAAATGTGACCATGGCACATGCACAGATATGAACAGTTGCACATCACAGTGGTCACGTACACGTAACACCCAGGATCCTGTCCCCATTAACACGTGCACAGCCTGGGGGTGGCTGCCCACAGGTGACACCCACAGGACAACATGTACACCAACATACACACAATAGGAAATGCAGCCTTACATGCCTTATGATAAGGTTTGGACAGGCTGTCGTGATGTAGGTGTGCCCCTCACTCCCTGGGAGCTATCTGTGGCTGGCATATGTCCATCTGAGACAGGCATGCTGACATATGCCAGTCACATGTACAGTGATGCGTTGAACAGCAATGGACCGATCGGTGCCTCCGGCCGGCCCATTGCTTTCAATGTGTGCGGGTACGCGTTGTACCCCTGTGCGCGTTGTACTGCAATGGACCGATCGGTGCCTCCGGCCGGCCCATTGCATTCAATGTGTGCGGGTACGCGTTGTACCCCTGTGCGCGTTGTACTGCAATGGACCGATCGGTGCCTCCGGCCGGCCCATTGCATTCAATGTGTGCGGGTACGCGTTGTACCCCTGTGCGCGTTGTACTGCAATGGACCGATCGGTGCCTCCGGCCGGCCCATTGCATTCAATGTGTGCGGGTACGCGTTGTACCCCTGTGCGCGTTGTACCTCAATGGACCGATCGGTGCGCACCCATTGACAATGGGCTTGCCTGGCAACGGACGCGTTTTCGAATATTCGAACGAGTCGGTTGCTGGAAAATCAGTTGGTCACCCACAACAATGTTGCAAAATCATGTATGTCATGAAGTTGAAATTTTGAAGGATGCTGTGGGCGTGTTTTGGTGCTGCTATTCCATGGATTGGCCAGATTCAGAAGATGCAAACGACTTGGACCTATCACTTTGGACACAAGGGACAGTATCTGCCTCTCCAGCACATATATATTGCTGCATGTTCCCCTGAGAGCCCACTTGCCTGCACTACATGCTCCAGGACGACATCTGCCACTGCACTGCTGCTGTCTCTGCCCCTCTGGACCCTGCAATGGCACGTACTGTGGAGAGAGCCCCAGCCTTCAGCCTTGAAGAGAACCAGGCCCTGCTGGACAGCCTACTTCCACAGTACAGCAAGCTGTATGGGACACCAGGGGAGCAGGTGAGTGTTCTGTGCACTGCCTTTCTGAATGTGCATTTTGTCTGACTAGCAAGGCTGAGAGTCAGCACACCACTGGCTAGCAGGCTCACTGAGTAGTTGTCACCCCCCATAGTGTGTAGTGACTTGCACTGGACAGGTATGGTGCAGTGACAGTGCTTCTGAACAGGGTTTTACTCCCCATGCTATGATACCATGTAGTGACTTCTGGAAAACTGTCCATGGGCAGCCGTGCACTGCCTGGGTACACCATGTGCCCCTGTGATTGCGACATGTATATGCAACTGTGTCATGCACGGATATGTTGCATGTGTAGTAATGGCCTTATCACTTTGTCATCCTGACAGGCTTCTGCCCATCGGAAGCATGAGATATGGAAGGACATCGTCCGGGCTGTCCGGTCCGTGGGGGTCTACAAGCGCCGGATCCGCAACTGCCAAAAGAGGTGGCAGGACCTTCGGGGCTGGACCCGGAGGATTGCACGGGTCCAGCTGAAGCTGTCGCCTCCTCGCAGGAGGGGCGGAACACGGACCCTGACCCCCACATGCTCAGGATCCTGGCGGTGGTCTTTCCAGACCTGGATGGGCAGCTGAAGGCCAGAGAGCAGCAAGGAGGGGTGAGTCAAAGACTGCACTGTGTACTCTGTCTAACATGTTATGTGCCCTCCTCGGGCCAGGTTGAACTGCCACAGTACAGCAGTCATGTTGTCCAGGAGCCATGTCCCTCTATTGTGCACTGCCCACTCCTCATCTGATACCCAGGTGTGGCCCTTACATGCAGGGAATTCTGTCACTTAGGACTGTGTCCTTGCAGTTTGCTTGACTCAAGGTGGGAGACAGCATCTGTTTCCCTGACTCTGTGGTGGGCATCATGGGTGGGTCCATTGCTTACACAATGCCTGTATTCTGACATGTATTCAGCGTGTTACTTTGATCTGTGGTCCAATTGCTGAGCTGATCCACCACATGTGGCTGGGGTACCTGGCACACACCCATGCTGCGGGTGGGAACAATGTTTGGGCCCCAGGAGTATGTATATGACGTGTGTCACACATACTTAGCCAGCTGCCTACAGTCCAGGGCTCATCCCTCATTCATGTGGGGCTGGACAGTCATGCCTACTCCAGGCCATACAATACACTCTGTACTCCCACTCCCGTGTATCAGAGGACACATTGTGCACAGTGTTTTGACCCCTCAGGTGTCTGCCTCTGTGTCAGTGTGCTGTGGATTAGTCGCCAGGACTGCTGTGGAGTTTCTTGGTAGGGGCTCAGCATGCCACTGGAGATGTGACCATAGGAGACGATACTTGTGTGACACATAGGTGTCTGATCAGCTGCCCATGCAGACTGGGGCATGTAAATGTGAAGTTCAGGCAGCTGTTCCCCATGCACAGCAGAGTGTGAGGGGCTCAGGTTCAGAGGGTAGTGTCACAGGTCTCCCATATGTCCAATAGGTATGACCTGGACAGATGAGGGTTAAGAGGATGTGTTGTGGGGGGGATGTACATGTGCACTTGTGCAGCTCCAGGACTTGCATTCCCCATGACCTACTATTGTGACACAGTGCAGAGTGTTGTTGTCTGGCTGCAAAGTCATACATCACTGAGACAGTGATGTATGACTTTGCAGTCATGCCTCCGCCATGGCATGTGTCTACTGATTGGTGATCCTGCAGGGGAGTGACATGTGCTACATGCACACCATAGTGGCGCTGGCTATCAGGACATGGGTGCATCATGGTGTCTGTCGCTGGAATGCATCACATGCATTTCCTATTTGACTCTGGGCATCCCTTACATCCGTAAACCTGTACTGACTCAGTGGCAAGAGCTGTGATGTGTCCACACCGTGTCCTCTGCACTGTCCAACTACTGTGTACTTGGTGCATGTGTCAACACTGGGGTGTTGCAATCCAACAGACACCAGACAGATGGGTGCAAGGCCATGTGGGATGTGAGTGCCATGCTTGGCATCAGACTGACAATTGACTTCTCCTGTTCAATTAGGGCACTTTTAGCAATGTACAACTAATGATGCCAGGGCTTGCTCTGTAATGTGCTGTGCTCACAGTGGTGTGTGCGTTTGGTGCAGGTGACTGATGTCTGTCTGTTTCCCCATTGTTTGCAGATACATCCACGGCCACGGAAGGGGACAGCTCCACGGACCAGGAGGAGCCGGAGAGCCAGACTGGGTCAGCAGCCGAGGAGTGGTCGGAGGGACCCAGTGGCACGGAGGGCGAGGGAGCCACACCGAGGAGTCCTCAGCAGCATCCACCTCAGCTGAGGACCAGAGCAACTCGGAGGATGACTCCCTTGTGGAGGCGGGTGTCAGCAGCCACCACACCCCAGCTAGTGTTGCTGTCCCCGCCACCACCAGCACCACCACCGCCCTCCCATCGGCTCCCATTCCCCAGGTCCGTGGAGGCTCCCATGTCCGGGAGCGTGTCTCCTTTGGGCCAGGCACCGCACCCCCTGCCCCTGTGTCCCCTGCTGCCCTGAGTGAGGAGTCTGTGTACCTCCTTCGCCAGCTCCATGTAGGGCAGACAGCCATGCTGAGTGTCCTCCATGCGCACACCGCGCTGTTGACTCAGCTGGTGTCGTTCATGGAGGGCATCTCATCGGGCATGTCTGACCTACAGAGGGGCAATAGGTCCATGGACTCCTCCCTGACGGCAGCAGTGTCCCTCCTCAAACGGTCCCTCACCCCTCCTGCCTCTGCTCCATCCACACTCCCCAGCACCTTACCCATCCCAGGCACACACACACTGGCACAGGCACACACCAGCACACACACATCCAGCACACTGACACACACGCCAATGACAAAACGCACACGCACGCACATTCAGGGGACTGAAGCCAGACTCACAGGGGATGGGGCCCTGGAACACACACACGCATCCACATGCACTGCGCAGTCCTCAGTTCCCTCTCCCTCCAAAGCACCCTCCCTTGCCTCACCTGCAACCCCAAAGTCACAGCAGCTCTTCCTCTGTGACCTCGGCCTCTTCCCCACCGATGAAGCTGCTCCAGCATCCCGGGGGAAGAGGAAGCCCACCCACACGGAGCAGAGTGCCCCTCGCCCCCGGACACCCTCCCCCAGGCGCAGACGGACTGAGGCCCCCACCCGCAAGTCCCCCGGAGTGCTAAGAGCAAGACCCCGCCACCACCCTGCAGCTCAGGCACAAGGTCTCCGTCCTCCATCCCTCAGGCCCCCACTGCACAGGTGCCCCCACCACACCCTGCCCCAGGTTCCCCCACCCACAGATATACCATCCCCAAGATGCTCCGGCCTTCTCCCCCTGCCACTTGCTCTCCCAGCACCACACCCCCCGCTGCGCTTGTCTGTGCCACTGATGTGGTGAGGGTGTCCCCCCCTCTGTCCAACCCACCTTGCCTGTTCCCCATTCTCCTCCCCTGGAGGTAGGCACTGCAGTGGAGTCCACTACCGCCCTGTCTGACTTGGGCACTGCAGTGGCGGACCTGTCCACCCCATCTGCAGGGTCCACTGCAGTTGTGCCGGCACCCACGACATCTGTGTCATGCCCCCAGTTGTGCCGGCACACACCATGTCAGACACCTCCACTGCAGTTGTCAGTGGCTCTCCTGCACCCACCACCCCTTCCCTGACTCCCCCTGGTGAGCCCTGATCCTGTCCCTGCGGTGCCTGGCCTGCCCCCCGGTTGCCCCTCCTAGTGGATTGTCCCTGGTATTGTGCAGGCATGCGTAGGGTGACATCTGCCAGTGTCACCCTGTTTGAACTTTGACAATGGACTGGCCATTGGCCTTTGCTCTTTTTCAGGACTTCGTTTGGCCTCAACACATATGCTGAATAAAGCAACTTTCTTTTCTCTAGTGCTCATGCTTCAGATGTACATGTTGTTGGTGCAGCTAACCATGCCCTTGCTGCAGTGATGGTGATATCTGGTCTCATGATTATGAAGTGTTACTGTGCAGGAACCCATGTGGTCCAGGGGAATGTGTCCTATCATGTGGTGTATCCATGTCATCAATAGCAGCATCTGAGGGTGTCATGTGTTCAGTATTTGGCAATGGGTTTCCTACTTACATTGGCAATTTCATATCTGTGGCTTCCACCCCTGCACATCTGTTGTGCCTGCCATCGTTGCATTTGTCTACTTCCCTGACCGTGTTGCCATCTCCAGTGGACATGCAGGTTTGGGCATCAATGGGGAGGGACTCATCCGTGTAGTCAGTGCAACATTGCTATACAAGTGTGTTGGATCTGTGCTGATGATTCCGTTGGCACATCCATGACCAGGCTGATGTGATGGGAGCCCTCATTTGGTGCTAATTGTTGATTGTGTGACCAAGTGCTCAGCTGACATGATGGGGCCCTACTGAGGCAACATATGGCACAGCTTTCCTCACACAGGAGTGGAGTCCCCTCATGGCAGTGTGTACACGTGTGACATTGCCTGCACCCAAGGTGTGTGTTGTATGTGCATGTCTGTGTGTTCACTTCCATTCATCTGCGCATGCTGTGATCCCTAGTGTTGTACCTGTTTGTGATGCTTGCTGACTTGAGCTATGTTCCCCCAAAGTCTTCTCCCTGTGTTCTCTGTGATGTGGGTGCATGGCACATTACTGGTCATCAGGGTGTCACCCATAGGTGTGTTTGCTGTCAGGGCTGAGTTTGTGTGCAGACGCAGATGGGTCACAGTCAGGTTTCCCCTTGGCACTTGTTGTTTGCCCCTGTCATGTGATTTCCAGTTTGTGTTATCTTTCAGTGATTGTGACATGTTGTGTGTGTGACTGCTGCCACTCCTCAGGGTCAGAGCTGCAATGTTGGAAGTTGTCTATGTGTGTTCGTTGTGGGTGACCTTGGCTTCTTCATTGGTGTGTGACTGTGGCTGGGATCCCATTGGTCGGTGTGGTATTGCCGTCATGTCCATGTACAGCGTAGTGTGCAGTGTGTCAGACATTCAGGAGTCTTGTTGAGTGTCCATGTGTGATGTGTTTCTACACCTTGGTTCCCACCCACCACCCTGGAATAGTCATGGGTGCATGTGCAATGTCACCAGTGCATGTGTACTTCACTGCTGCACATTGTTGGAGGTCGAGGGGTGTGGTGTTGAGTGTGTGCAGATGAGAGTTGTTGCCCGGCTAGGCCCCTGCCTCCATGTTGGCCTTGGCTTACTGGCCATGCTGATTGATTTGTGCTTGTGTAGGTGTGATGGTAGTTTGTTGCTCAGGACACCTGACTGTGGTTCATAGTGTGAACGACATTTAGCTTTGTCATCACAGTGGTATTTTTATTCAGCCCAGGGTCACCACATTGTGGGGGCCCTGGGGGTGGTGCTGTGGTGTGTCTGTGACTTGCTGTGTCAGTTGTTGTTCCTACGTGCCTGTGTGACATGTGTGTTTTGTGCTCCCTCTCACCTGACAATGCCTGCTTGCCCACATAGGGGATTTGGATCCATGAGTTACCTTAGTGTGGCAGTGTATGCACATCTGTATGATTGGTATTCAGCTCTCCTCATGTGTTGTGTGGTTGCCTGGGGACACTGGCACCCCCACCCCTCACCTGCTGTGTATGATGACAGTGTTGGTCTGCCTGTTTGTGTTTGTGCATCTGCACCACTGCATTGGCATATCTTGGGTGTGCCATTGGCTGTATGTTGTTTGGTGTGTTTCCCCTGCTGTCCCTGGGACTCCTAGGTCATCGGTCAGCACAGTGATCATGGTTTGTGTGTCCCATTGCTGCCATGGTATGGTATCTGTTCACCTCACATCTGCTGTCTCCACAGGGTATCTGCATTTGTGTGCCCATTGGTGCAAATATGTGGTTCTGCATTCTGATGGTCACTTCTGTCATTGTGTCATTGATGACTGTTGACGGTCTCAGCCCCCATGGGTGTTGTTTGTCTGCACATGGCCAAAGGAATGTTTCATTTGCACTGCAGTATTTGGCTCCCCCAATTTATGTTGCAATGGGACACATACACTACTTTGCCACAGATGAGTTTTTGGTTCTGTGAGCAGGAATGATCCATGCAGTTTGGCAGTTGCAGCTCTTTCTTTGTCAACAATTACCTTTTGGTCACTGTGATGATGAGGGTGTAGACCCCATTGCCACAATGGTCAAAATGTGCTTCAGCTATGGACCCCACACTTGCCTTTTGGTCACTGTGATGATGGGGGTTTGGACCCCATTGCCACAATGGTCAAAATGTGCTTCAGCTATGGACCCCACACTTGCCTTTTGGTCACTGTGATGATGGGGGTTTGGACCCCATTGCCACAATGGTCAAAATGTGCTTCAGCTATGGACCCCACACTTACCTTTTGGTCACTGTGATGATGGGGGTTTAGGCCCCATTGCCACAATGGTCATGGGCTGCTTGCATTGTGGGTGCCACACACATATATGTGTGGCACATGTGCTAGGGGGTCACATTGTATGTTGAAAGTCATGTTCGGTGTTGTAGGCATTTGACACAGCCTACACACGCTTGTCATGGTGGTGGGGGGATGTCTTAATCTTGCATTCCCTAGGTTGTGGTGTGCTTGTTGTGTCATGCATTGTCCATCCTATGAGTGGGGGTGGTAGTAGTGGTAGGCATCCAGCCCCCCTGGCTAAGGGTGGTAGTAGTGGTAGGCATCCAGCCCCCCTGGCTAAGGGTGGTAGTAGTGGTGGGCATCCTGCCCCCTGGCTAAGGGTGGTAGTAGTGGTAGGCATCCTGCCCCCTGGCTAAGGGTGGTAGTAGTGGTAGGCATCCTGCCACCCTGGCTAAGGGTGGTAGTAGTGGTAGGCATCCTGCCACCCCTGGGTGAGGGTGGTAGTAGTGGTAGGCATCCAGCCCCCCTGGGTGAGGGTGGTAGTAGTGGTGGGCATCCTGCCCCCCTGGCTAAGGGTGGTAGTAGTGGTAGGCATCCAGCCCCCCTGGCTAAGGGTGGTAGTAGTGGTAGGCATCCTGCCCCCCTGGCTAAGGGTGGTAGTAGTGGTAGGCATCCTGCCCCCCTGGCTAAGGGTGGTAGTAGTGGTAGGCATCCTGCCCCCCTGGCTGAGGGTGGTAGTAGTGGTAGGCATCCTGCCCCCCTGGCTAAGGGTGGTAGTAGTGGTAGGCATCCTGCCCCCTGGCTAAGGGTGGTAGTAGTGGTAGGCATCCTGCCCCCCTGGGTGAGGGTGGTAGTAGTGGTAGGCATCCTGCCCCCTGGCTAAGGGTGGTAGTAGTGGTAGGCATCCAGCCCCCCTGGGTGAGGGTGGTAGTAGTGGTAGGCATCCTGCCACCCCTGGGTGAGGGTGGTAGTAGTGGTAGGCATCCAGCCCCCCTGGGTGAGGGTGGTAGTAGTGGTGGGCATCCTGCCCCCTGGCTAAGGGTGGTAGTAGTGGTAGGCATCCAGCCCCCCTGGCTAAGGGTGGTAGTAGTGGTGGGCATCCTGCCCCCTGGCTAAGGGTGGTAGTAGTGGTAGGCATCCTGCCCCCTGGCTAAGGGTGGTAGTAGTGGTAGGCATCCTGCCACCCTGGCTAAGGGTGGTAGTAGTGGTAGGCATCCTGCCCCCCTGGGTGAGGGTGGTAGTAGTGGTAGGCATCCTGCCCCCCTGGCTGAGGGTGGTAGTAGTGGTGGGCATCCAGCCCCCTGGGTTGGGGTGGTGGCGCGCATTCAGGCCCCTGTGTGCATATGTGGCATTGGTGATGGGCATCCCGCCCCTATGGTGCTGCTGTTGCAAGTATATTCAGATTCCCAGTGTATGTGTGTGATGTGTCGTGTACGTGTTGTATGTGTTTTGTGGTTGGTGTCTGACTTACCTTCTGCGCCGTACGCGTCCGTGCCTGTTCCGGTAGTAGATGTAGAATATTGGTATGATCGGGACGAAGGGATTCATGGTTGGTTCGTGTCGTTCGTCCTTCTCGTTGCTTCGCGTCGTCCTCGTCGCTTGGCTTCGTCCTCGTCGCTTCGCTTCGTCCTCGTCGCTTCGCGTCGTCCTCGTCTGTGCTGTGTTCGTCTCGTAGCCGTGGATCGTGTTGTGGCGCGATTCGGAGCTTATGTGCGCCTCTCCCGGATGCTTTGACGTGCCGTGCGTAGCGACGGGTTCGGCGCGTACGGAAAGCGCATCGTACTTGTCCGGCCGGACGGGGCTGCATTTTCCCTTCCGTGCGACTCGATTCGGCGTTTCCGGATTCGCCTCGGTCGGAGAACAGGACCTGGTTTGGGTGAGTACGGCTCGGCCGGAATTTTTGCTGTTGTGCGCATCGTACTTGCTCGTTCGGTGTGCTGTACGGATCGGTCGGGAAACTGGCTTTCGCATGGCTTTTTTCCCGACCGAATGGTATTGGGTGCGCCTCCGACCGAGATCGGAATCGGCCCCAGTATGTATGGGAATGGTAATATGCCAATATATGTGCTAAATAATCTATTAATGGATGTCCGTGTGTCTAATTATAACGTAAAATTAAATGCGTACTAATTAAAATAAATACATGTTTGTGCTTCATAGAAATAAAACGTGTCGTTGCAAAAACAATAGTGATGGTAAGTAAGGAACAGCTTAAATGTTGCTTTCTGCTAGGTAACAACTAATTGGGGTACGTAGACGACGGAGGGAAACGAAAGGGATATTTTTCTCTATTTTAATTATGTTTTGTTTGCCTCAAATTAGTGCTTCTAAAAGTATAACCGAGTGGCGATGTAAAATGGCCGCCAGTGGGAAGATGTGCGAGGCGCAAAGGGGACACGTGATATGGGATGAAAACGGAGAAAAAGCTAAAACCTCGTGAGGTTACTGAGGCAGCTTGGATGCAAGAAATGGTCAAGGCTGGTGTGACCTAATTGAACTGATAGTGTGCCATGATGATCAGCAGAAGGCCCGTGGGAAACAAGTTTAAGAGAAAGGACAATGACTGCGGAGTTCTCGAATGTGTCGAAAGAAGTTACAAATGAACTGATCAAAACGGATGAAAATGTTTAAGCGTATGGGAAAGGAAATGATCCAAGGACCCTTGAATCCAAGAGAACTTGATTAAAAGAATGAATAAGCTGACATGCATGGACCAATGAAAGAAAAGCGTGTTATCAATGTTGCAACAGTTAGTTAGCAAAGTTAGAATTAGGGTATAAGAGGGCCTACTCTTAGTGGGAGGGGGTCAATTGATGTCAGTCGCGGTTGCAGTCACAGTCAGGAGAGGAGTTGAAGAGTCGTGTTGGTGGCTTCCAGTGCTGGGTGGTCCTGATCGATCCCTTACTGAGCGGGAGATGCTGAAAGACTGTTAGATGAGGCGGGTTGCAGGTAGCTGATGCTGACGAGCTGAAGTTGCTGTTTGCTGTCTTAATTTTCCAGTTGAGTATGAGAATCAGGCTATTTCTAATTTCCTAACTTAGGTTAGAAATCATTAGGCTAAATTAGGAAGCTAGGCAGGTAATTAGGGTTTTGGCTTCATGACAAAATTTCCTTTCTGCAATAAAATGATTATGCTTAATAAATATTTGAATTTAAGAATGAATAATTGAATAAAGTATTAAATTCTTTTTCATGCTTTTAAAATTATATAAAATTTAAGATTCTTTAAACCCAAAATGACTCAGTGGTTATTTTCCTAAATGATTGTGACATCAGTAATTGGTTATTGTGATTCAGCTGGTCTTAATCACTATAAACTAATTTCTTAAATGAATGATTCATCGACAAAACAATGAGCAGGAATATCTTAAGAAATAACTAAAAGAAAGTGACAAATTAAGGTAATAAGATATCCTGGCTCTTCCAGCGGTACATAAAATGGTGTTCTCCATTTAGTTCTCATGCTTCTCCTAGGAGTACAGAATTTCATAAAGGTGTAAAGGAAATCCAGGAGTGTGTGTGTGTGTGTTAGGCGATGTTTATGGGCCCCATCGTCATGTGGATATGAGAAATATAGTTTGCCCCTGGATGACCTATAAGTAACCTGTGAGGAGAATAGTTTTTATTGTACGCGCTGCATCAGTATCAGGACACATATATTGTATGTTGTCAATCGTGACCTTGTTTTAAACAGAAAAAGAGATGACAGGCCCCAGTGTCCTGTGTGCCCACTAATTAACCAATTTCTTTTAAGCAAATAGGATTGTCCGGTCGGTGTATTATTGATAGCTGGGTAGGACACTCTATCCCAGCAATTAATGAACAAACACATACCTGGAATTCATAAACCAATGGTTGTGATATGATTAATGATCGCAGTCACAAATAGACAAAGTATGAGGACTTTGTGCAGTTTTCTTGTTGGAAAAGCTTTATTTTGATGTTCGAAATGTTATTCTTCAAGTTTGACAGCCAATACTTGTTTCGCCCCTTCCTTGGTGCATAGGCCTGGGACTTTTTCAAGGCTTGTTCATGGAATGTCTTAGGGCCTTATTATGAATACAGCGGTCCTCAGGACCACTGTACTTGCGATGGGGGTCGACCACCGCCACCATTGTGGGTCTGCAAAATGCCACTTTAGTGAAAGGCAATATTCTCGGACCGCCACAGGACCGCCGCCTCCTGCAGGATCTAGGATCCCGCGGTGGTTGCGCAGCGGAAATGGGCAGAAATATGCTGGCGGCGCCACTGCTGGGCTGCCGAGCATATTTCGAGTTGCCTCTCTGTCACCCATTTCATGGTGGTGAGCCCGCCTTGAAAAGGGTGGCAGAGGGGCAACTAAGGGGGCCATAGCAGGGCCCCCTGCCGCTTCCGGGCCTGGGTGTGCATGCGGGGGGCACATGCCACACTGTGCAGGAATGTGCTTCAGGTGCGGTCACGGCGGCGGTCTGCTGTTATGGCTCTCCGATGAGCCTAACACAGCCTCAGCACCGCCCACCCGCCCTGGATTACACTCATAATCCAGCAGGCGGGTGCACTACGGGCTTGGCAGTCCACCTGCCAGGACAGCTGTGGCGGTGCTGCAGGAGGACCACCAAACTCGTAATAAGGCCCTTAGTATCTAAGGACCTTGTCTTTCATTAAGTCAGGATAACCTAAAAGCAAGGGTCCTAACTGTGTCGAAAGATGGTAAGCATCACATGTCAGACATGGTCCTGGAAAGGCCATCTGTAAATTGTACAGGGCAGCAGGGATAACGCTGGTCTTGGGAGTGTGAGCAGAGGCTCTGTAAATTCAAAAGCGGTATGACAGCTCCCGCTCCAGAGGACAGCTTGACATAGAGACCCCATATGAGCCACAAGTGAAATGGGGTGTTCCCTCTTTGTGTCTCGCAATAGAATGCAAGAATGCTTTGAACCCGCTTTTGCAGTGGCTAAACATAGAATGGTTACTGACTACCCAAACAAGTGGTAAACATTCAGTAGCGGTAATCTGTCTGTTTCTCAAAGCTTATACTTTGCATGTGCAGACTCCGGGTACCAGAGCAGAGTGCAAGCACATGAGCAGACTTTGAGCATCAGAGGGTACAGGGATTGGTTCACTGGACTGTCGCTTGTTCTGCTTAGTATTTGAAATTGCATTTATATAGCGCTTACTACCCCTGGTGAGGCGTTGAAGCGCTTTTTTGGTGAGTAGCACGCTACTCGGAACCCAAAAAAGGATTCGTGGTGAATTAGCATAGGGAAATATGAAATTAATTTGAGTGGTGGACATGTTAGTCTGTTATTTGGATTGAAAAGGATAGTGGAGGGATAGAAGAGGGAAGGGTTTGCATTTATTTAGCGCTTTCTATCCCTGATGAGGTGTTAAAGCGTTTTTCTGCGGGTAGCACGTTACTCCGGAACCCAAAACAGGATTAGTGGGGAATTAGTATAGGGGAATATGAAATCAATTTGAGCAGTGGATATGCGAGTTTATTATTTGTATTGAAAAGGGATAGTGGAGGGACAGAAGAGGGAAGGGTTTGCATTTATATAGTGCTTGCTACCCCTAATGAGGTGTCGAAATGCTTTTCGGCAGATAGCATGCTACTCCGGAACCCAAACAGGATTAGTGGGGAATTAGTATGGGAAATAGCCAATTAATTTAAGCGCATGACATGTTAGTCTGTTATTTGGATTGAAAAGGATAGTGGAGGGATAGAAGAGAGAAGGGTCTAGAAAGTGTTTTTTCTTTTGAGCTCATAGCAATAGGAGGAGGGTTGGGAGGAGTAAAGGAGAGTTGAAGGGGGGGAAGAGTCAGAGGGAAGAGTTTAGAAAGGCTTTTTTGGGAGATCTGAATAGTAAAAGAGGTATGAGATGATGCAAGGAGGGGTAGAGGGAGGGAAGAGTCTAGAAAGGGTCATTTTGGGGATCATAGTAGAAGAATGGGCTTTGGGATGAGTGAGAGGGTAGAGGGTATAGGGTGAGAAATCGGGTAGTGCAATGAAAAGAGTAGTAGAATGATGATCGGATGGTTGACGTTTGTCTCTTTAACAGGCAGAGTTTGCATTGCTACACCTTGCAAATTTTAATGCGTATTCCCATGCGTTCCTCTACTCCAGCACTTGCTAAAGTGAAAATTGATGCACAAACCCATCCCCACCTGATTAATATTAATGCAGTAGGAAATGTGCACACCGCTGGGCACAATCCCTTTGAAAAGTGTATTTAGTCCATAGTTTAGCAAAGGCTGAGGCTGTTTGCATCACAGCGGAAAGCACTGCACACGAGAATGTAGCCACGTATTTTTAATGTGCTAGCTTTGGGTTTCAGCTACTTCCTTCTGGTGGCCACTTCTAAGCACCAGGTTTAATAGGAACATTAGGAGATGCAGTCCTAGCGCATCAAGTGTATAATTGGTTAGGTTTCCAACTTGAGTTTCAAGGCGCATCCGTTTCAGACCGAGCATTGCAAGCAAGGAAGGAGGTCCAGGTCCATCTTTGGGGAGGAGGAAGGATGTGCCAACACCAACTGATTTTTCCCGTATTTGTTGATGGAACAAGACAAAGATGTTTTACGGCATGGGTAAAGCAGTGGCGGCCGCCACAGGTAAGAGTGGAGGGGTAGGTTGGGGGTCGGGGAACTCGACATACGACAAGATAAGTTAACTTAATATAAAAAATAAATAAAACCACTTACCTTGCGCTCGCCGCATCGCCGATTCGGCGAGCTGAAATGGGATCATAAATTCAAAGCTGTTCCGAACAGGGGCCCCCTAAATACGTTTGGCCCAGGCCCCCCAAGATCCTTAAGATGCCCCTGGAACAAGACCATCTTAAGTGTCTTCTTGAAGTATAAGAGGCTGCAATTCAGAAGCCTGTATTGTGTTCCAGTAGTCTAGATATTCATTGCAACCGATGATAGCAACAGGTTGAATGCTATTGGTGCCCAGTAAGAACTATTTAAAAATATTACTTTTTTTCCGACTCTTCCAGGAAAACACGGTTGGAGGCAGCCAGCAGTCTGTTGATGGCAAGGGGGACCATCAGAAGAAGGAATCCAAGAAAACATGGGGAGAGTGGATGTTAGATGCAAAAACCTTTATATGGAACCCCGAAACGAGAGAATTCATGGGGCGGACAGCTCGTAGTTGGGGTAAGCCTGTCCTAGATGCCATTTAAGCATGGTTTCTGCATCCCCTGCCACTGGTGCATATCTTTGCTGCAAATCTGTTCCCATGTTCAAGTTCACAGATCTCTGATAATTTGCAGGAGGCAAAATCGTATTTCTGAGAGCTCGTTCAGCTAATAAAAGTGACTCGCAGTAGGTAACTGCAACTGACTCTTTTATTTTCCTTGTGTGCACACTACAGTGTGGTTCTGGGGTTGCCTGGCTCCGCTTGCGCATTAGCAGCACCATATTGAAGGGCTTTTTGAGTCGATTGTTGATTATTTTATGTTTATGGTTTACTATTTTAACATGATTATTTTAGTTTGATTTATTTTGCGAGTAAGTGTCTGCATGCAAGGGAGCTTGCGACAGAACATGCAAGGTTGCTGGACCCCGGTTTGGTTTGAATTTATCCTCACTGTTTTTAGCCGCGCCGTAAGTGGCGTGTCACCATGCCCCAGACACACCCCTCCTCTGATGCCAGCGGCCAGCCTTGAAATTGACTGCCCCCTGTGCGTTCGTCAGTTGTTCAGTCTGAACTCCTTAGGTAAGCTCTGCCTCGGCCCCACTCTCTGCCCTGCCAGCATCATTGATAATCTCACAAGGCCAAACTGCAGGCTCACTCTCTGCAACCAAAAAATCAGAGAGCCTGCCTCCACGGACGATACCACCCCTAAGCCCCCTTACTCAACAGAGCTCTTCGTTGTACCTTGATCAACGCTCGCTCTCTTATTAAGCACGCACTAGTGTTTGCAGAGTTTCTTCAAACTCAATCCATAGACATTGCTTTTATTACAGTGGTGGGAAGATGCGGCCTCGGGCCAGAACAGTCCGCCGCAGTTCCTGCAGGGTCCTCCATTTTTTAGACAAGACCGCTTGGATTAAAGAGGCAGCGGCTTAGCCATAATTTATCGCAGGCCAATTAAAAGCATTTTTATAGGCCACGACAGTTCTAGGGAACTAGAAGCACTGTCATACAAAATCCAGTTTACTAACCATTACTCCTTCAACTGTCTTCTTATCTATCGACCCCTTGGCCCATAGGCGGCCTCCACCCACACCCTAGGTCAACTCTTAGGCAATATAGTTGAATCTTCCGATTTCACCATCCTGGGTGATTTCAATCTTCACTTAGAAAATGCCCAAAATAATGACGCCATCCAATTTATAGATGTGATGGATAACATGGGCCTTACCCAACTCGTCAAAGGAGCTACCCGCATGGCAGGCCACCTACTGGACAGAATTTTTTCCAATAACATTTTCCTTCAAACTCTCCCTTTCGTTCTTCTAGTGTGGTTTGACCACTTCGCTGTCATGTTCATCCTTAAATCCCAAGTGGACACATCCGCCCCTCTCAGCCAAAGGCGTCTAATCCATCTCACCCTTGGCATACCCTTTCATCAGAATCTTTCAAATCATCTTTAGCAGAAAACCTCCCTCAACCTTATAAGTACCTCCATGAGGCCGCTAACTCTTTTGAGCACTGGATTAATTTATTCCTCAATCGTATAGCTCCAGTCAAAAATCACTAGAACCACAGAAGCACGCCCTCTAAACTGTGTTTCTTAGATAGTCTTAGACTCCAGAAACAGACCTGCTGCAGCTGGAAAGTAAGTGGAGGCTCAGCTATGGGTCTTATAAGCAGTCTCTAGCAATATACAAGGAACTCATCCTTAAAGAGAAAACCCACTTTCACACCAAATTAATTGAAGCATCAAAAAATTCATCCAAAGATCTGTTTGCCACGGTAAAAAAACTTACAGAGCCCCCCGAAAATAAAAATTCTGTGAGTCAAGTCTTCTGTAACTCTCTAGCATCTTTCTTCCAGGATAAGATAAAAGCAGTCTATAGTCACTTTTCATCTAGACACTCATCCGGTTGTATTCCGGCCATAGTCATCCTATCAGGTAATCTAAGTTCGAGTTCCGCAACTATACCGCTGGAGCACACAATGGACTCCGCTGGAAAGGTTGCTACTCATAAGCCTGTCTTTGTAGCTGACACCGCTACACTATCTACTTTCTTGCCTTTTTCCAAAGTACAAGTATTGAACTTTCTCTGCCAAATAAAATCAGGCTC